>BPUM01001300.1:0-39500 GCA_020521455.1 Prunus kanzakura | reverse complement strand
TTATTTGGGGTATTAGGGATGACTTTTCATTGTCTATTCCTGTAAAAAAGTTCAGTAAAATCATAAACATCTGTTTTTAACACAACCAATCACTTACAGAAATCAAATTAACAATCCGCATTCACAAGTAGCCTGAGCAAGGAAATTCAAGATTGATCTGTAAGGGCGAAAACAACTATACTATCCATTTGTAAAAGCACCTCTTACCTTCAATTCCCTCCTGAATGTTTTCTAGTGCATGTATCTGCTTTGAAGCATCCTTGTTCTTCTTCTTTTTATCATTTGACTTTGCTTTTTTGTTCTTCTTTCTAGATCCACAACACCAGCAGCACCATTTTGGCAAACAATTACAAGTCTTCCCTGGTGGTTTCTTCTTGGTAGGAGCATCATATCCATACAGTGCCTGCCTTCGGAAGACACAACCAGTTCCAACATATATGGGTCCTTGGATACCATCTAAACCTTTCATATTGATCTGTATTCAAATTATTAAAGGAATTAGCTTCTCTCACAAAAAGTCAAGTTTTTGCAACTTCTCACCTAATCTTTGAATAAAATAAACAAACAAACATGGTGCTTACATCAAAGAATACAACATTGCGATTTGAGTATCTATCATGACGATCAATCCCATCAAATCGTTGAGGAAATTGTACGTAACAGATTTTCTTTCCTGACGTGGGGTCCATCATGAAGCACATTGCTTCACGAAGTGCTCTGCTGTTGTTTATATAGTGATCACAATCAACATTCAGTATGTAAGGAGCATTTGAGATGATTGCCGACACCCGAACCTTGATTTATTAGCCAGCATGTAAATAAAAATTAGACAACTGAAAACCTAAAACAAGTTCAGAGAGGAGAGAGGGAAAGGGAGGGAGAGGGAGAGACAGAGACAACAAGAGAGCTATACCAAAGAATTCATAGCTCCAGCTTTTTTGTGATGATCAAAACCTGGTCTCTTCTCACGGGACACATAAACCAGACGAGGTAATTCATTTCCTTCCACATCACGAACACCATTTTGCCCAAGGAAAACCTGCCAAAAAAACATAAAGATTAGAAATACTCAAAAAGGATTGGCTCTTCATCATGAATTGATTAAATGAACACCGCCTCACCTGAATCATTCCAGGATGATCCCTGACATTGTTCCCAGGCCATGGAGTCCCGTCCTGCATTGTCCAACCCTCCTCGGGAACTTTCTGTGCTGTGGCAACCAACCCATTTATCCTAACTTTGAACTCTTCATACTCTCTCTGTACCAACAAAATGACAACACCAGATCAGAAACGTCATCATCCAGCACCAACCAAAAGTGTGTGTATCATTGCAAGGTTGTCACTATAATTTAAGCAATTTTTTTTTAATGAAAATCGTCTTTTCTTTTTTCTTTTTTTAACTGAAAGATGGTTATCAAAGAAGCTAAATGCCAGACCAGAAACTTGTCAGACTGTAACACAAACAAATGAAGAAAGAAGTGGTAAACCTTAATGGCTCGACGTTCCCTGACAAATGTTGGATCTACTTTGTCTCTCAAATAGTCAACTTTTTGTGCAAAGTACCACTCTGGGGCCCGGGGTTCAATACTGTACTTCTTGCAGAATGGAACCCACTTTCTTGCAAACTCAGATGTCTCTGAGAGGGCTTCAAAAGTGAGCATTGCAGCACCATCATCAGAGACATAGCATGCAACTTTGTCAACTGGATAATCTACAGAGAGGATGGACAGAACTGTGTTTGCTGTGATAAGTGGAGGTTCCTTAAGAGGATCAACAGTACTAACAAATACGTCTAGATCGGCCAACTCAGATGGCTTCCCTTCTTTCTCATACCTGAACCAAAAAAAAAAAAATCACACTAGCTTAGAGCAGATATTTCAAAAAGCCACATACAGAGAGAGAGAGAGAGAGAGAGAGAGAGAGAGAGAGGGTGGCTACCTGAGTGATAATCTATCAAGGTATGTTTCTCTCTCAATCGGATACCACTTAGGAAACTGATCCAATATCCACGACATGCCAAACCAAATTTCACATATTATAGATGTTAACCACAATCCATATGCGTTGTTGACTGGATGGAGAATTCTATAGTGGAAAAAGAGGCCAAGAATTGCAAGACGGAGTAAGATTATCATTCTATATGGATTTATCTTGCTCGAAGGAATGGGTAACTTCCTCGAAAGTGGCTGCCTGCCTTCATCCATCCTGTAAAAAGAATTACAAAAATCAACTCTCTTTGGTTGAAACAAAATTACATCATTCTAAGTAGTGACACAGCTAAATTTTAAACTTGTGCCAAAATGGACAATAATATTGCACCATTTGGATTGTCCTTTAGCTTACACGGAGTATCTGTAGCCAGTACCCCATATGTGTTTTCAGACTAATACATTAAGAAAGGAAAAGTTTAAATGTTATGGATAAATATTTTTCTTTTTCATTCATATAAACTGTCATTAAATTAAACGAATGTTTCCCTTCTCTTTTAACAAGAACTGCAAAGTTTGAGTAACTAAAAATATACATAACCAATCTCTAGCGCCTAAAGAATACAATTTCACACAATAAAATATAAACTATCAAATCTTTTTTTCTTCAAAGAATAATTCATATAATAATTTCGCATTTCAATTTAGAATAAAATAACATAATAGGTCCAGGAATATAAAATTATTCTAAAGGAGCACCTACTTGGGTAAATCGGGATCATCTGGCTCATTTCCATTATTGTTTCCACCATCATTTCCTCCTTGGTGCTTCACCACCTGAAGTTTTTCATTTTGCTTCTTCTTCCAGTCCTCCATTCGCTCCTTCCATGCAACAGTTCCATAACCATATACAGCTAAGTCTTTCTTAGGATCCATTGGCCTGGGTGGAACTGCATCATCAACACCACAATCAGACTCTAAGAAAGATTAAGCAGTCTGAACAGCTACAAAAATTGAGGCAAATTTAATGAACTTACAGGACATAGAGGAATCAGTAGTCGGCATTGGATGAACCCGCTTTCCTCGACTCATAAATGGGGGAATAATAAGAGCGTGCTTATCAGAGGCAATCCCAACATCCTTCACCAAAAAACAACAATTATCAATTTATCAGACACAGATAAATTATAAACATCACTGTCAAGGAAAGAACATCAAACAGTTAAACTAACTCACCTCTTGGCCATAGGTCAGCAAAGGGATCTCGGAAGCAATGGAGGCAGAGTCAAATTCTGCTGGTGTGCTAATCCCTGAACCGTGGACGTGGGATCCCCGTCCGATATTAAGGCGAGCAGCCAGAACTGCCTCGGCAATGTGGTGAGGATCTCTTCTATCATTGCTTGAAATATCAAACTCATTCTCCAAATCATCAATATCATCCTCTTCTTCATCACCTTCAACTCTTGGACTCCCTAACAGAAAGTTGCAATTTCAGCATTCTTTCTTAAAAAAATTTATAACAAAAAATAAAAAATCCCCAAAACCATGATTGATATGGGGAAGAGACTCACCTTTAAGGCGCTTGTATCTGGTTTTGCACTGAGGGCAGGCTTGATTGCCCTCTCTTCTTTCATACTCATAGCAAGATCTGCAAACAGGAAATGCACATTCATTGCAAGCAACAAATGGCTCCCCATCCACTGTTATCTCTATCTCATCCCCACAGATCTGGCAAATCTGCCCACTCAGTTCTTTGACAGATGTTACCTGCAATTCATTGGTACCATAGAAATATCAATCTCCGTCAGATCGAAGACTAAAATAATACCAAAAGCATCCGAAGAAGAGAAAGAAATCCTATAACACCCAACTGAATTGCTTGGAAAGGAAACTAGTTAATTTACTAGAAAACTATGAAATAAATTTTGCAGAAGCAAAGTTGAAGGCCTTATGCACCGGTTCATTGACCAGCTCTGAAAACAAGACACAAAAAAAAAAAAGTAATTTTACTGAAGCCGTTTCAAGAGAAACCAGACAGTACCACAACCAATGCACAGAACCCAGAAAGAGATTGTGGCTGAGAAAAGTCAAATCTAATCCTGAACCAAAATTCAGTAACTGCCGCTTTAAATCTCAGTTGAAACCAGAGAGGAGGTAAAGGAAAACATAGAAGACAAATTTTTCTCATCAAGAGGTAGGAAACAGCATAAACAGAGTTGAAGAAAGAGAAGGAAAAATGTACTGTCTTTATTTCAAGATCTAACAAATTTAAGAGAGAGAGAGAGAAAGAGTCAATATGAGCAAATGAGTATCTTCCAAATGTAGACATAGGGTGGAGAAATGATTTCTGGCACAAAGAGTGCACAAAAGCAACAGATTTTGAAGGCTCTCAACATGTCCAGTATCAGAAATGGAGTTGAGAGGGAATGCAAAAAGCACAAGGGGAAGGGAGAAGAGACAAAGTAAAAGACTTACTCTTGAAACCTCATCAGCATTGATGAGAACAAACTCATTCCTGTTGTGAGAACCTGCAATAAGTCTTCCTTTGGTATCCATAGCACTCAGAACACACAGACTGAGCCTTGAAACTCAAAAGAGACCCACTTCACAAAACCACTTTCTCTGTCTTTCTCATCACTCAGAAACCACCAAAGAACACCACTTGACCTCTCTCTTCCTCTTCTCCTTCTTGTGTGTGTCTCTCTCTCTTTCTAGGTTGCTTAATTTAGTACACACTCTCAAAGGCACCCATTACAAGAAACACCAACCCCACATTACACAATGAATAAAAAACACAGCTTTACAGACAGATAGGTAGAGGAGAGAGAGAGAGAGAGAGAGAGAGAGAGAGAAATAAAGAACGAGTGAATATAAAAAAGGGTGAAATTAAAATAAGAAAAAAATGAAAAAATGAAAAAAGAAAAATGTTTTGTTTGTGTGTAATGAATGATTCTTTTCTTGAGAGAGAGACCCAGTCCTCTAACAAATTGGCTGTCTGCAAAGAAAACTTGGTGCTTTCGATCTGTGACACAGGTTGCTGCCAAATTATATAGAGCAATAAAAAGAAAAAAAAACTTTTGGTTTTAGAGAGAGAGAGATGGAGAGAGAATCTAAAAGTGGGAGTTGAAATTTCAACACATAAAAACACAGAAGGGACGAGATAGGGACAGAGACAGAGGAGATCAATATATAATTTGGATCTAAAATATCACTGTAATCTAAACTAACCCCCAAAGCTAATTCTCAAAATATGGATTTTTGGGTGGGCCCCAGATTTTGATTATGGAAGCCAAAGGCAGCAGTCGTGGTGGTGGTGGTGGGGCGAAGGTAGTGCCCCACCGGAGTGTCGGTGGAGCTAGACCGTGCAGGGGGGAGAGGGGTACTTCCGTATTTTCAATACAGTGAAACAGAGAGAATTGTTGGGTTGTTTTTGGACGTACGTATGTAAGTGTCGGTGGCTAGAAATCGATGTCTTTCTCCTTCTCTTTCTATTTCTCTTCTCTCTCTCTCACGGTTTCTGTGTGGGGTCTGTTGCCAAATGAGAGAGAAAGTTTTGGAGTTTTTAAATTGTTCTTCAGAGGACAAAGAGAGAGAGAGAGAGAGAGTGTGAAGAAGAAGTTGATGAGTCTTTCTCTTCACCAAAAAGACAACACAACAAGACACAGTTCGCAGTACGCTGATGAGTGTCACGTGTGACTCGTGCAACGTGTGAGCGAAAGACTGGTAAAATATCGCGAGAAATTGAGCCCCAGCTGTTTAGAAAAGGTTAGCAAGTGATGGCCACCTATTGCGTTGCTGTCTGCCCGCCTTCCTTGAATTATTTTTTTCTCAATCAAGTTTTAGGTCATGTTTTTTTCATTTCAGTTAGAAAAATTTAAGGAGAAAAACTTTGGTCCAAACTAAGGGAAGTTTGAGAGCGGGCACTTACACGGTAACACCATCAAAATGATGAGCTAAACCGAACCAAACCGAAATATGACACACGATCATATATACACATTAGGAGTGGGCATGGTCCGGATTGGATCGGTTTCACGTCCAAACCACGGCCGAACCAATTAAAATATAACAGTTTGGTTTGATTCGGTTTGGATAAAAGTTATAAGGGAAACCGAACCAATCCAAACCAATTTAAGACGGTTTGGTTCGGTTTGGTTCGGCCGGTTTGGGCCTAAGCCCAATTCTCTTTCTTTTTGCATTTTTTCAACATTATTAACTCAATTATAACCAACAAATTCACAACTTACTTCTTACATAAATCATTTTCTAGAGTACGAAACCAACCTAAAGCTCAAAAGGTCATAAAACTTCATATTTCACTAACTAATATAGCTCAATTCAAATATTCATATATAGTTTTTAACTAATTAAAGTATTACACATATCAAATAAAATATAAATAAATAAATATACACATAAACGGTCCGGTTTGGTTTAAGCCGGTTTACAAAAGCTCAAAACCAAACCAAACCAAACCAAACTATATACGGTCTGGTTTTCAAACCGTTTGACTTTTTCTTGGTCAAAACCAAACCAAATCGATAATTACGGTTTGGTTCGGCCGGTTTCATCGGTTCGGCCGGATTGATGCCCACCCCTAATACACATATATATAAATGGTAACATTTTTTTCCAAACTTATACTGTTAAAGTTGTTTTGTTATGCATGTGTTGTCAAATTATGAATTTAGACCTAACATTTATATAATAATCAAATTGATTAATAGTTAATTTTTGAATTTGGCAACATATATATTCATCTTATGTTTTGAATTTGGCAACATTACATGCATATATTTAACATTCATGTACCTATCTTCTTTATCTAACGTTCATATCTAGTTTTTGTCTAGAAGTATTATATATGATTTTTGTTTGCGCATTTAATTCAAAATTCCATTGTTGACCTTGTCAGTAGATAAACTTTGGTCTCTCAATTTTGGGTGGTATTGGTTCGTGTCGTGCCGAAAATGGCATGTTTACAAGACCCATGTAGCATGTCTATTAACATGTTTAATCTATTTGATCTATTTAACATAATTAAACTTATATTACTCTTTTAAATATTATTTTATCAATAATATTACTCATATACACTATAAAAATTACGTTAATCTTGAAAATATTATTTAAAAAAATACAAATTAAATGTCTAAAATATAATTTAAATTAATAAAATTAAACATTTTAAATATAACGGGTCACAAATGGACACAACCCACTTATTAAACAGATTGACAAGTTAATCCAAAATTCAACCCCAGTAGTGGATTGACTTTTACCCAAATTATTTTATCGTGCAAGTTTACCTCCATAAATTTTATGCCAGTTTTCAATCATTTATCTGAGTTGTGTCACAAATTACTACCCCTAATCTTAAGCCTGTGTGGGTTTATGAACTTGCATCGCAACAATGGAGAAGAAGAAAAAGTTTACCGGAATGGCATCGTTTGATGTCTATCAAAAGGTCCTTGATGTCCAATTAATTAACTCTTTTTTTTGGCCAAATAATTAACTTTTATATTTACGACAATCAACTTATGATATAAGTTTTCATTTTTTATCTAAACTATTAAATTTCCCATAAATTCTGATTAGTCCTAAACTGCCCATAAAATTATATATATAATAGAGTGATCAAGTTTAACCGACTGCTGTACATTTGATTCGCGTAGTTTGAGCTATTTTTCATTTTCGTTCCCATCATGTCAATTTTAGACATGTTATTTTTGTTTATGTAGCAATCGAGTCTTATGAGTGTAATATTATTAAGAAAAACAACCAAAATAATAACGTTTTGGATTGAATGCAACAATTTTGAAGAGATAAAAATGCTCTTACATGTGGCACTTGCATATTATCACATCGAATTTCATCTATTAAAATGATAAACCTTTGGACCTGGACTTGGTTGCCATTCGTTCAAATTGTCCCAAAAGAAAATGTAAAACGAAAATAAAAGCAAAAAGAGATATAAATCCCAATTAAATTCCTCACCTAAGAAACCGAGTGAGCAAGCAATGGCTGCGTATCAGCAGCATGTCAGCCTTTTCTAACCCGCAGAACGGAAATTAATGTTAGACATCCCCAAAATAATAATAACAACAACAATAATAGTAATAGGGTTGGTGGAAGCTTAATTCCATTTTTCATTTCTGTCAATTATTTGAAGGCAGCTCCATAGTCCGTACCATTTTTTTACCCCCCACATGATCATGAATGGCTTTTCATTTATTTTTCTTCTGTTTCTGTACCCATTGAATGTTACCACTGCCACTAGATTAAGTAAAACTCTTAGGATGAATAAGTTAGTGTAGAAGCTTAATTGAGTTGTTACTTTTTTACCTAATATGCTCTCCCTTTCTTGAAAGTGCTTTGTGGTATACAAATATACATAAGATATTGTAACTACCATTTTGTTATGTTTTCCTCATGTTACTTTAGCAATCTAACATGTAATATGTTACGTTTTCAAACTGTACATTTCGACTATTTATTATATAGTTTATTATTTGCTGCATATAGTTTAATTGACTGTTTGTAAAATGTTTGGTGCATAGTTTATATCGAGAAATGTTGTTATTAGTAACTTCATCTTTTATGCATAGTTTATATCGAAAAAAAAATAAAAGAATATGTTTTATGTATCAGCTAGGTCGCTATCAAAAATAAAAAAGAAAATTTAGGTCTCTTGACTGTACAAGTATATATAAAGGTATTGTCAATTGAATAAAAAAAGTGCAGTAGTTAAGTAGTTGACATCCATATATGCCAAGGGGCAAGAGGATATGTAAAGTTCAAATAGACATATTCACATTGTATTAAGCAAAATGTCAAGAGATATCTGTTGGTATTGAGTCATAGTCATAATAGAATATCCCAAAGGAAATAGTCTCAGCTCTCTCACGTCATAACTTCCAAATAGGAAATAGTCACTTCCTTTGTCTCTTGCACTTCTTTTAGCATAATTAGTACTAAATACATTGGAATATGGTTTTAACCAACTAAAATTAAATCTAAATAAAGACTATTCCCGATATTAGAAGAGGTACTATGAAGTTGAAATCTCGGCTTCTCCATTGTTCATTTTGACAATTATAAGTTAAAACTTAAAACTCGTGTCATGTTTTAATTAAACAATACATGTAACTTGCGTTCCCAAATTTTTCTCAAGATGCAATATTGGGGGCTTACACTGGCGACAAAAATATAGAAAATGCAAGAGACATAAACTGATGAAGCAATATCTTATATTCTGTCAATGAATAAAGTCTAGAAAAATGGAACTTCCAAAACAAATCAGTTGGTGTCCAAAAATTAGTATGAAAATATAACCATCTGCATATTTTAAGGTATCAAAATCTCAAACAATTAATGATACAGAGGTCCCTGCAGTTTATATAATGTGAAAAGGACTGAGGAACTAATGCTTCTGGAAATTCATATTAACTAAGTTGACAAAATGGACAGATTGATCGAAAATGTGGTTGAAAACAACCCCACTACTAATAATTATTTGGTCCAAAAACGGTGGTTGTGGTATTTGCTGGTATAGACCAAGAATAATATTGCATCAGCAATGAGAGAGAGAGAGATTCCAGTGGGCAAATATTTACAGATATTTCCAAAGCATGTGTACATGAAGCTGTCACATGCGCATAGTTTTTTCTTCAAGAGAGGGCCAGAGGCTGTGACTCCATATCCATGCTTTGCTCCAAAAAAAATAGGAACAGTGCAAGTGGTCTCTGGATGCTTCTGCTACAGGTAGCCCCCCTCCATTTATTTGGTATTAATTGTCACCAAGCGTATCTGGGAAAAATATAGAAAAATAATACCAATTTGTTGCTCATTTATAGAAAATTATAGTACAATAATAATAATAATAATATCAATTTATTTCCCATTTGATCTGATATATGTTGCTCAACAGAAAGAGATTACACGACTTTATAAAATTCAGAAACTTTTTTAAGATCCTGAAAGTGAAAGGCTGAGCCTCAATTATTTGTGCCAGCTGAGGCTACACAGAAACGTCCATATAAAAAAAATATATTATAAATAAATAAATATGATGAAGATTAATGACTACTTATGCTATGATCATTAGGGGTTGCCGACACTGGGCAGTGTTTGTTGTTAATGAATAATTATATTTTGATTAAGATGTAATCACTGGACCAAATGCTTTGCATGTAGCTATTTTAATCACAATATAGTATATAGTGTGTACTTGTCCTTTGCCTTACTTAAAGACTTGTTGAAAACGACAACTTCGGTTTTGGTAGCTTAAATGTCGTTCATGAGCACAAGTACATGATGGTGATGATGATGATGATATGGTTGAGCTAGCATGGCTTGATACAGCCTTTTTGGCTTTAAGCAGCACTACATGTGTTGTCAAATGTCGTCACTACCAACTAATATCATCAAGGCCATTGTTGACATTCCCAGATTTGTTAGGTCTATGTTCCCAACATTGCTTCTGAACAAGCCATGAGGCTAGCTACTATAGTCTTTGCTTCATTTGCGAAAACTGATAACTTGGTTTGTTGCAAATAAATCGGAATTTGATAAGAATGACTCATTACTTGTAAAGAGCCGAGCATCACTTGTGTGGGCGCATAAATTCTGAAGATATCTAAACCTTGTAATAGTTGAAAGTAGTATATAGAAGAATCTGACTAAAGACTTATTACATTCTTTTGACCTAAATGAAATTACCCAATTTTTAACTAAATGATGCGACAATTCATATGTACTTGTAATTACCAATGTTTAGCTGTTAATTTACCCATTCACTTGCTTCTTCTATTTACATTGTGCAATAGTTAAATTATTAATGGATAAATGTAAGTTAAGTAAGGATAATGTGCCGGTATAAACTAATGCAAGAAAGAAGTAATAGTGAATGCTTAGTACAAAAGAAATGGGTAAAGGAAAAGAAGAAAAGGCAAAAGGGCAAAAGGGATGAATAATTGTTGCCAAGAAATTGAAATAGTTGATGGGACAGTGCTGCAATGGCTTTCTTTCGAGCAACTCAACTCAAAGCCTAATCTCGTCCTTCCACACTCTTTTTCCAGAGGTTCATGAGCAAAAACAAGAGAGGCTTGGATGGTTTCCACTTGAAGCGAAACGCATTGTTCATTCTATTTTGGGTAGTCATCAATTGGCATTATACATGCTGCATTTCTAAGTCATTTCGTTTTAAATACGCTGCTTGATGATCTCACCCAAGTCCAGCTAATGTTTTATACTCAAGGTCAACCAATGATTTCTAACTCAAGGTTACGTGTTAAATAATAATTTGACTTATGATTTGAAAGTAATTAATCCTACTAACCCTAGGTAAAGCTGGATTAATTAGCCTTGCAAATTGCACCCCAATTCTGACTATTATAATCTAGAACACACAACCTTGCAAATTGCAATAGATTATGGGAGTTAGGAACATAAAATAATTAATTTACATTTTTTTTTTATATTTGGCATTGGATTCTTAATTCTTTTCATCTTTTGTCGGTGGCCATCATTGGCTAATTAGTCGATCAAAACACGTGCCAAAGACCAACTGGTACTCTACTGTTTCATCATTCATCAACCAATTAACAACTATAAAGTAAGAAGCCACGTTCTATTTCACCTCAACTTACACTGATAACACAAAAAATTCCAGCCAAAAAGAAAACACAAAATTTGTGGGCCCACATATTACAGGGTGGGCTAGATGGCGATTTACATCAGTAGGTAGAGAAATTATTATATGGTACTAAATATAACTGTGTTATAATTCATCGAAATTAAAGTAGCAATTGCAAAAATTGACATTGCTGTGCTGTGAAAATAATAGCTGTCAGATTTGCTGTGAGAGAAATCAGCTGTGAGATAAAGCAGTTTGGCGTTTGGTAAACTTTTTGTTAAAAGTGTTGTTGGTACTGATTCCCGCATAATTAGAAAAAAAATAGCAACATAATCATTAAACCCAACGCCTCTTCGAAACTGATTCTTGCATAATCAGAAAATGAAAGCACCTCATTAGCTGCTTTCCCTTATAGCTTTCTCTCACAGTAATTTTTAACAATAAGTGATTTTCTCATAGTTTACCAAACGGGCTGGGCTTCCCAATTTTTTTTTTAAAATCACTTATTACCCCAAATAAACAATGCCAAACGAGCACTTAAAGGAAGTATATTGATGGATTTACTAACTAAAACAGGAATGCTTGGATGTAAGCTTGCTGATACACCCATTGAGATGAATAACGAGTTGTGTGAATATATGGACCAGTTGCCAACTAATAAGGAACAATACTAGGGTGCTGTTGGAAGGTTGATATATTTGACACACACAAGACCAAATATTGCATATGTTGTGAGTATGGTTAGTCAGTTTATGCATTCACTCAGTATTTCTCATAGGAATGCAATTGATCAAATATTAAAATACTTAAAGTCAGCCCTTGAAAAAAATTAATGTTCTCAAAGATATCAATGCAGAGTTATACCCCCTCTTCCCGTGCTACATTATAATTACTTATGTACGATTATCATCTGGCACCTCCTGGCATAGAAAATTTCCAAGAGAGGTAGGTTCATTCTACTAATTCATGATTGATTACTACAATCGATAAACAAGGTTTGGTTAAATCCATTCGCATTGCATTGATGACACCTAGAGGAAGGAGAGCGCCACGTCGAAATGGGGCCACAGAGCCATACGTATGCGATGGACCCCACATGTTAAATCATAGTGGTTGGGGCCCGCTGCCACAGGAGAAACTTTCCGACTAGGTGATTGATACAGCCGGCTGGGTTCTTGCCTGTTCCTAGTTTTGTCTGGTGGAGATTGGAAAGCAAAAGATATTAAACCCAAAAACTGAAAAATAAATAAATAATAAAAAACAAAATTGAAAAAAAGAGGGTAGATAGAGCAAAGCAAAGCATATATAATTTGTTTTATTTTTAATTTTATATGCGGTCCGGATGGTTTAAGAAACGAGTTGATCGTACAGTGGCAGAGGTGCCACGTGTCAAGAGGACCCCACCAGACTGGCAGTGGAATTGATTTTGTATCTGTGGCTTTCAGTAGCTGTCAGATTAGTAGTAGCCCTATAAATAATAATATAAATTTTTTTATGCTCTTGAGTCTTGGGGTTTGAGCCTTGAGGGGGCTTCTTGTGAAATGCTATTTTGTCGGTGGAATTGGGCTTGGGCATAAATAAATATAAAAAATAAAAAATAGCCCGCGAGATTTTCGTGCGAAAGTGAAAGGCGGGGTACCTTCAACTTTCGATTATGTGAAACAAAAATCGCAAATTTTGTTATGAACTTTTTCTTATTTCTTTGAAATAATGTATTTTTTTTGGGGGTGTATCTTTGTGATGGCAGAAGACAAAAGTTATTTATTTTGATTATGATATGAGCAAATTGTCTGCATTAGATGACATACTATTACAATTCATTATTTACCACTTTGCATCCGAATTCGAATTCCATTTTATGTTGTTTAGATTAGATTAAAGTAGAATATCACTTAATTGAAGAATGTTTAACCAAAACAAAAAGTGTTTACGTATAAAAAAAAGGACCCATTTGTTTTGACCCCATGAGGAATGAATGAGGTAGAAAAAGATTTTGTGAAGTACTCATTTAGGTTTTCATCATTTGGGTTGGGTAGGTGAAGTTCATAATATTTCATCTTTTTCTAGCCTTAAAATGTGATATTTCATAATATGTGATCCTTGAGCATGAAGTTTGAAATTGATTGAGTTTTTCAAAATTCATATGATATAGGGTTGATGATGATGAAAATTGATGATCATAGAATTCATATATATAATAGGAATCATGTTAGTGATTTTTGGTATTAATGGATTAGCCCAACCCAGCCCATAAACACTATCATATGTAAATCCCAATCCACATCAATCTGTAAAGCCCAGTTGTTTTTTTTTAACCTAATGCAGCCCAGCAGTTCACCCTTCCAAATATGCTATTCGTTTTAAAACCTTGTCAATAATTATTATCGATTTTTTTTTTTTGGTCATTGTTTCGGTCTGCCATTTTAATTTTTGATTGGTGTGATTTTATTTTGATAATTTTCTCTAATTAACTTCAAATCACAACTAAAAACTTTGTTTAAACTCATGAATGGTTATTGAAAATAATGTTGATAGCAATGACTTTGATTTTCAAGCAAGAAATCAAAGAAATCGCAAACTTGGAGTTAAATTCTAACAATATTTTTAGAAAGCTAATAAGTCGAGTGGTATTTGTCTGCACTTATTTGAAGGAGGTCTTAGGTTTGACTCGCATAAATGACAAAAACAATATATATATTTGTCATTAGTTTGATACCTAGTTAATTGTGGCTACTAGCTAGCCTCATTGTGATGGTGTAGCCTTATTGTGAGTGTATAGGCCCGTTGTAGAAGTGTCATGTAATTATGCTAGTCGTTTGTAAAAACAAAAAATATAGTAATTGATTATCTACAATGACAACATAACCTCCATGAGTCCATGACCAATAGTAAATTAATTAGTAAATTGTAATGGTATCTCATTGGACGCATTGCCATGTTAGGTTTTCAGTAACATTAACATAAGCATTAAGCAACAAAAACTTATCATTAAAATTCAATAGCAAACTTATTTAATTTATTATCTCACCTTTGAAGCTACATACAAATAAAAATAGGTATCGACAATATAGGGTTTTGGTTATTATTTGTCCACGTTTGTTGAAACTAATTAATTACTTTTTGTAATGGCCTCAATTTCCATGATTTTTTCCACGCCATTTAATAAATTCCACGCTTAAATTGCCAAACAAGGGAATTGTCAATTTCTCATCTTAAATTCCTGACTTTTAGCTAAATTCCGAGTTATTTTCCCTCATCCAAACGGAGGGTAAGTCTTAGTTGCCCACTAATTTTGTAATAACACATGCATGAGTGATATTAATAATAATGATCGACGAACCTCTTCACCACCCCCTTTCTCCATGCAAGTAAAGGTTTTGTAAATCTAAATTCCTCTTGTTGTGCCTCTATATATAAACCCTTGGATTCTCCCTTCCTCACACATCACATCGATCTCTCAATCATCCAAAGTGAAAATGGCAGCTTCTAACCTCTTCCGTCTCACTCTCTTGCGTTGTCGACCATGCCACTATTCATAGCCACCACTAGTGCTCGCTCTTTGAACTATAACCTGATTGGATTGAATGCGAACCTCGAAGTCAAGTTGAATTTGGATGAAGAATCATCGAACTGTTGGAACTCTTTGTTTCAGCTCCAGGCATGTTCTGGTGAGGTTGTCATGTTTTTTCTGAATGGTGAGACTTACTTAGGGCATGGTTGTTGTGAAGCCATTCGAACCATTGAGCATCAGTGTTGGTGATGCAGGAGCATAGGGGTGGATCAAGATAGATATTTACCATTTAATTAGTTATTTCATGATATATTGTTATTTACTTATTTAGGTAGTTTTAGGATATCTTTTATTATTTATGTGTGATTTTATAATTAATGAGTTTACTTTTGGACCAAGTCGCCTTGGTGCCCAAGTCTTGTAAAGCCTATAAATAAGGCTAATGTAATAGTCGTAGGGGAGTTTGATGAAGATGATTAATGAAATAGTTTATTTGTGGCATGGATTTGCTACGATATATGTGAGTTTGCACTAGCCCTATATTTCGGTGCTCGTGTGTGTGGTTGGTGACCTATGTCTGGATCCCGATCCCCATCAGTTGGCCTGCCTTGCTTGGTACGCTAGGGTTTACAACCGAGAAGACTGATGTACTCAAGGGTTATTGTGATGAAGCCCATCATATTCAATTCCCTCCGTCGACACCATCATCACCTGTTGCTAATAAACCTATTAATTAATCAAATAATTATGGTATGTAGAAGTTGGTTCCTCCAAGAATTTGTTTTTTTGGGTAAGATTATAAAAAATTATGTATGCATGTCTGCTATTTTAATAAATTAATAATTAGTAAGGCTTTGTTCGGTCTTGCTATATTCAATTCTAGTGTCTATAATTCGAGAATGATTATATGTCTTAATTGGCTTTTAATTAGCCATTATGTCAATCGCTTATAATTTGTGATGTTGGTGTTCGACACATGCAATATGGATGTAGTTATCAAAAGGAGAGATGGAGGCCAAAACAATATGATTAAGAAAACATTCTCCGAAAACATTACTGATATATATCTTTATCATCAGTTTGATACCTACTTACTTATTGTTACTAGCTAACCTCATTGTGGTGGCATAGCCTTATTGTGAGTGTATTGGCCCGTTTTAGAAGTGTCATGCAATTATAATGACGTTTGTAAAGAGAAAAAAGTAGTAATTGATTATCTACAATGACAATATAACCTCCATGACAATATAGTCTTGTTGGACGTATTGCCATCTTAGGTTTTCCGTAACGTTAACATGAGCACTAAGCAACAAAAACTTATCATTAAAATCCAATAGCAAGCTTATTTAATTTATTATCGCACCTTTGAAGCTACATTCAAATACAGTTATGTATCGACAATATAGAGTTTTGGTTATTTTTCGTCCACGTTTGTTGAAACTAATTAATTAACCTTTTGATATGAACATCTCAATGGTTCATTAATATTTATGCTTCTTGTGAGTATTTAATTTGACTTTTGTGCTCCTCAAAAACTTCATGACTTTCTGTGTCAAGAAGATAAAGAGCGCATTAATATTTATGCTTGTGAGTATTTAATTTTGACTTTTGTGCTCCTCAAAAACTTCATGAATTTTGACCTTCAAAATCAAAATCATGTATTTGTGTGTTCTTGAATGCCAATCTTCACTGAGCAATTATCTAGTGCGCCGCTTGCTACTTTGGCAAAGCCAGAGCCACTAATATAGTATGTAATCAATGTACTTTCTGCATTGAAAAGAACTAACACTGACTCAATAGCTAGTTGGTTACAGTATGCAATTCCAATGATTTTATACAGGCCTACCTTCTTTCTTTTGGGTTTTTTTTGTTTGTAGTACAAGAGATAGGGGGATGGAGGGGTTTACACATATATTTATTAGGTGAATGGAGGTTTCGAACCTTTACCCACATAGGTGAAGGTGGAAAAGCTCGATCAATTTAGCTATACCCCACTGACTTCAAAGAAAAAAAAGAATGGCCAACAAGAGTTGGTTGAGTTGGTAGGGATCATTCTCTTCGCTATTAAGGCATAGGTTCGAGTTCCGTTGTCGACAATCCCTTTTGTGGGTAATCTGTAAGACCCTCTCTGTAAGTCCTCAAAGTCAAAGAGGCATTGGTATGCCATGGCCCTAGGATGGGGTAGCCTCCTGTTCCCCTAAACTTTTTGTTTCAAAGAAAAAAATAAAGGAAAAAGAATGGTAGTTTTTTTTGGGTGCAAACTCATAGCAAGGGAAACAGAGCTGAAAATATACAAAAAACCCCACTGACTTCAAAGAGAAAAAAGAATGGCCAACAAGAGTTGGTTGAGTTGGTAAGGATCATTCTCTTCGCTATTAAGGCATAGGTTCGAGTTCCGTTGTCGACAATTCCTTTTGTGGGTAATCTGTAAGACCCCCTCTGTAAGTCTTCAAAGTCAAAGAGGCCTTGGTATGCCATGGCCCTAGGATGGGGTAGCCTCCTGTTCCCCTAAACTTTTTGTTTCAGAGAAAAAAATAAAGGAAAAAGAATGGTAGTTTTTTTTGGGTGCAAACTCATAAGCAAGGGAAACAGAACTGAAAATATACAAAAAAGCCCAAATACAGGAAGTTAAAATGTGTGGCTGCTGGGATTCGAGCCCAGGTCTCCACGGCCACAACGTGGAATTCTTACCACTAAACTACAGCCACTGTTGTTGCCAAACTTCTTCTGATTTAATATTTATAACATTATGATGTTGGTATTATAGCAATTTCAATGTGACAAAAGGAACTTACAACTTTAAAAGGGATTTAATTTTCATTCAATATGAACCTTACATCTTATGATTCTGTGGAATTTTAGGCCACTCGTGAATGATGGCTGCCCATTGAAATGTGTTTTACTCTTATACGTACGGTTGTTTGCCTACACGTGAGAGAAAATCATTAGGGAGCTATAAGAAGGAAGTACAAAGAGAGAAGCCGAAGCAAGACAAACCGACTCCAGGCTCCAGCTAAGGCAAACCAACAATCACAAACTTGTCCATTAATTTGTCTGATCATGGTTGGAAGATCAATTGATTAATTAGTTGTTTAAGTCTTAATTGCCCACTATTTTTGTAATAACACATGCATAAGTGATATTAATAATTATGATTCACAAGCCTCTTCACCATCCCATCTCTCCGTGCACGTAACCTTTTTGTAACACTAAATTCCTATTACTCTGTCTGGCCTCTATATATAAACCCTTGGATTCTCCCTTCCTCACACATCACATCGATCTCTCAATCATGCAAAGTGAAAATGGCAGCTTCCAACCTCTTCCTTCTCACTATTCTTGCTTTGTCGACGACCATGCCACTATTCATAGCCACCACTAGTGCTTGCTTTTTGAACTATAACCTGATTGGATCGAATGTGAACCTCGAAGCCAGGTTGAATTTGTATGAAGAATCATCGAATTGCTGTGACTCTTTATTTCAGCTCCAGGCATGTTCTAGTGAGGTTGTCATGTTTTTTTTTTATGAATGGTGAGACTTACTTAGGGCATGGCTGTTGCGAAGCCATTCGAACCATTGAGCATCTGTGTTGCCCTGCCTTGCTTGGCTCGCTAGGGATTACAACCGAGGAGACTGATATACTCAAGGGTTATTGTGATGAAGCCCATCATATCCGTCAACACCATCACCACCTGCTGTTGATAAACCTATTAATTAATAAAACAGTTTTGGTCTGTAGAAGTTGGTTCCTCGAAGAATTTTTTTTTTTTTTGGGTAAGATTATAAAAAATTATGTATGCATGTCTGCTACTTTAATAAATTATTAATTAGTAAGGCTTTGTTTGGTCTTGCTATATATTCAATTCTAGCGTCTATAATTCGAGAATGGTTATATGTCTGAATTGGCTTTTAATTAGCCATTATGTCAAACGCTTATAATTTGTGGTGTTGGTGTTTGAGAAACGACACATGCAATATGGATGTAGTTATGAAAAAAAAATAAGGATGTAGTTATGAAAAAGAGAGATGAAGGCCAATACAAATTAAAATAGAAATCCTGATATATGTATATATAGTCCTGTTCTCTTGGACCACAGGAGTCCAAGAGACTTGTGGTCACCCACCCTTAGATTTAATCCAAGGGCTGAGAAAAATTTATTTTAAAATATATTTTTTCTTTTACCTTTTAAATTTCACTTAACAAAAAAGGAAAAAACTAAAAATTAAAAACCCAAAATCTGTTCTTCTTCCTCACGTTGCCTGCCCCCACGTTCTGCTTCCTCCCATCGCTGCAGCCACAACAACTCTGACTCCGGCGTAGCGAGCAAAAATCCAGAGCGACTCATTCTCTGTTACCAGGTCTTTATTTTCTGCCAACCACAGCAAAACCTGTAAGTGCTTGGTTTGAATTGGTTGAATTCCTATAGCTAGATAATATGATAAACAACTGCCTAGAATTGGTTGAATTAGGTTAATTCGAAGGTCATTTACAATTGAAATCATGAACCCATATTTGAGAATTTCAATTGGGTTTGTGTTATTTTTTATTTCAGAACTACTGGAACAAACATGAATCTCAATCTGGGGTTCTTGCAACTGAGGTTCTTCTATTCGAGTTTTTCCTTTGTCAAACATGAATCTTATTATGGGGTTCTTGCAACTATGCTGTTTGTTACTGATTAAATGTGAAAATCTTTTTTTTTTTTGTCTTTTTCTTTTTCCAGACATTCATTTATTTATTTCTTCCATTCGAGTTTTTCCTTTGTTTATTACATATGTTTGTACTAATTTTCTTATGGTACATTTAAGTGCAGGAGTGATGGCAAATGCATTAGATGAATGGATGTCTTCTAAAGATGAATTTTATATCCCTCAAGTTAGAGATGATAAAAAACCGAAAGCAGGGCTGACATTCAAGTCATTGGATGAAACATATGAGTTCTACAATGATTACGCAAAGGATGCTGGATTTAGTGTCAGAATTAGTAAGGAGAAGAAAAAGAAAGAAACTGGTGAGGTTGTTTGGAAATGATACGTTTGTTTTAAGGAAGGTGAAACAGATGAGACGTGGAGAAAAAAAAAAAGATAGTGAGTCTACACAAATAGAAAGAGAACGAGGTAATGTTCGTGAAAATTGCAAAGCAAAGTTAACAGTAGTTTATGATGGGTTCAATTTTGTAGTTAAGACTTTCATTGAGGAACATACGCATCCACTTGCAACACCATCTAGAGTACACTTGTTAAGATCTCATCGTGGTGTATCAGATACAAAAATTAAGTTGGTAAAAAAGTTTTCCAATGTGAACATTCCATTATATCAACAATTCGAACTCTTGGAGACACAAGCTGGTGGACATGAAAGTGTTGGGTTTATAGAAAGAGATTTAAGAAATTTTGAGAGAGATGAAAGGGAGAAAATAAAGGGTCATGATGCAGAAATGTTATATGAGTACTTCAAATCGGAGGAAGATAAGGATTCCGATTTCTTTTTTAAGTTTGAGACAGATAATAATAATAGGATGACTAGATGTTTCTAGGTTGACTCTGTTGCAAGGAAAGCTTACACACATTTTGGTGATGTGGTTGTATTTGATACAACCTACAATACAAATCGTTATGCAATGACATTTGCTCCTCTTGTAGGTGTTAACCACCATGGGCAAACTACCATTTTGGTTGTGGATTTTTGAGTAATGAGACTTTTGACTCATTTGTGTGGCAAACTACCATTTTTGGTTGTGGATTTCCTTTCCTTCTCTATAGCTAGAAACACAAAGAGTTCATTCATTTACAGACTTCTAGAATGCAGCAAGATCAGTTAACTATTAGTAAAAACAAAATTAATTTATAACATTCAGTTATCAATTACATACATATGAACACACCACAACCAATATCATAGTTGTAAAGTAATCAACTTCTCTCTTGTAAAGGAGCATCGAATTAACCAAATTCAACCAATTATAGGCAGTTGTCTATCATATTATCTACCTATAGGAATCCAACCAATTCAAACCAACCAATTACACGCTTTGCTATGGTTGGGAGAAAATAAAAAACTGGTAACAGAGAAGGAACACAAGTCTCTCAGAAACTACAGGACGATTCACTAGAGTGAAAACTTGACTTGGACATTTTCTGAGCAGTCGGAGTTGTTGTGACTGCAGCGATGGGAGGAAGCAGAACGTGGGGGCAGGCAGCGTGAGGAAGAAGAACATATTTTGGTTTTTTAATTTTTAGTTTTTTCCTTTTTTGTTAAGTGAAATTTAAAAGGTAAAAGAAAAAAGATATTTTAAAGTAAATTTTTCTCAACCCTTGGATTAAATTTAAGGGTGGGTGACCACAAGTCTCTTGGACTCCTGTGGTCCAAGAGAAAGGGACTATATATATATATGATACAAAACATGGTTGTGGAATCTGTGATACATTTGCGTATTAAGGGATGCAACAATGGATGCCTATTTGACAAATTGCTTGAGAACTTTTAAATTTTTCGTTTCTTTTCTCATCATAAACAAAAGTGTTTTTTTATTCTCTTTATTGATGAGTTCTAGACGGATCATAAGTAGTCCTTGATGCCTGAACCAAATTTCGTGATTATTAGTTGATCCATTGTTCTCTTTTACTCCATATATATTGTGATGAAAAAATCAAGTAATTCCCTTGATATTTCCTTCAATTAAATCTCACAACAGTTTAACCGAGAAACCAACCATTCAAATAATTGGCCTCTTCATTGAAAAGCAAATGAAATCACTCATTGACCCAAGACTTTGAAAAGCAAATGATAACTGACAAGAGAAAGCATGTGCGTACTGTAACCTTATTTTTCTTTTTGACTCAGACAATTTTGTGTATTAATTAAATTTCTGAAATTCAATTAGTGGTGTGATATAGCCAAAAAAGAAAAAGAAAAAAAGAATGGATTTTCTTCTCGAGATAAAGTTGAGAGACGTGATTGAAAAGCAAGTTGGATGGGATTTATGGTGTTGATGTCTTGGGCAGAGAGAAGAGAACGGCTCCTTTTTATTTTTTTTATCAAATCTTTCAGACTTCTTGTTTTGTTTAATCCTCTTATTTCTCTCTCTTCTCTAAGCATTCTCTCACTTTTCTCTGATTTTTTCTTTCTTTCCTCTTCTTCTCTCTCATTCTTTCTTTCCTCTCTTCTTGCTCACCGATTCTTTCTTCCTCTCTTCTTGCTCCGATTCTTTCTTTTATCTCCTCTCATCTCATTCTTTCTTTCCTTCCTCTATTCGTTCTCATTGATTATTTTTTCCTCTCTTTCTATTATTTTCTTTATTTTATTTCTTCTTCTATTTTCTCCTCTCCTCTTTGTCTGATATGTCTTTTTGTTTCTTACTCTCCTTTGGTGCATCGATTGGATCTGTTTGCTAGATAGTTTTTTTTGGTATCTTGTCAGATTCAGATATGGTTTTCTTGCATGGATTTGGCGATTCACATTGCTTTGTGTAAAAATGCCAGTTAGGCTAAAGAGCCGGTTCAAAGCATGAAAAACAGGAACCGAACCGGACCTAAACTGGATCGGATTGGTTCGGTTTTCTATGGCATTTTTGTTAAAATTCGAACCGAATCGGATCAGTAAACAGTACCGGTTTCGGTTTCATTTTTGCCTGAGAACCGGTCCAAATGGGAACTCTCTTTAAAGACAACTTCCATGAAATTTAATGGGGTTCTTCCTCCCTATTTCATAAAAAAACAAAGGAAAAAAAAAGAAAAAAGAAAAGAAAAGAGAAATGACTCCCATTGGTGACGTTGGAGATAGCTGAAAAGTAAAACCGTGTGCTCGCCTGTACACGGTTTCCAAGTCTCTCTCTTTTCTGAGGCTGCTAGCTTTGTTTCTTCTTGTTGGTTTCTTGGCTGATCTTGAGAAGAAGTATTTTTTGTGAGTTTTCGTTGGCTTGCTTCGTCTACATTTCCATATCTGCTTTGTTCAGGTAACATTAATTAGGCTAAAGCATATGCAGTTTCTACTTCACGACATCTTTTTCATTTTTCAAGCCATTTATCATCATCTTTGTATTTATTTCATGGAGTGTTTGGATTTTTAATCTTTAATTGAGTAGTGTTTGCAGGAGCAGCAGATTGCCAATGGAATTGAGCACCCAAACAGTCTCTGCCTTTCGTCCTTCATCTGAATGGAACCACGATGTGTTTTTGAGTTTCAGGGGCGAGGACACTCGACTTAGCTTTGTATCCCATTTATACCACGAATTGCAGCTCAGGGGCATTAAAACATTCAAGGACGATCCTAAGCTTGAAAGAGGGACACCTATTTCTTCAGAGCTCTTCAATGCAATCGAAGAATCAAGGCTTGCAATCGTTGTTCTCTCGCCAAATTATGCATCCTCTTCCTGGTGCTTGGATGAAGCTTACAAAGATTCTCCAATGCATGAAATCCAAGGGCTCAATTCTGCCAGTGTTTTATAATGTGGATCCCTCCCATGTGACGAAAACAGAGCCGGCAGTTTTGCCTGCGCGTTCACTGAGCATGAGGAAAGGTTTAGGGAAGACATAGAAAGGGTGAAGAGCCTGGAGAGCTGCTTTAACTGAAGTGGCCAATTTATCTGGGTTTGATTCAAAGAATGAGTAAGTTTTTTCATAAGCCATCGTATCTTGTTATATGTATGTCTTATATTTTAGACTTCATGATCGTTTTACTTTTCCTCTTTGTAGGTGTGAAAGAAAGCTTGTTGAAAAGATTGTTAACTGGGTGTGGGTGAAAGTGCATCACAGATTCAAATTGTTAGATTCCAGAGTTAGTGGGAATGAAGTTTATACGTGAGCAAGTAGATTTGCTTTCAGCTCATCCTACGGATGATGTTCGCTTTATAGGGATATGGGGGATGGGCGGAATTGGCAAAACAACCATTGCTCAGCTAGTTTATGATAGCATTTCTATTCATTTTGACGTTAGCTGCTTTCTTGCTAATGTTAGAGAAGTTTCTCAACGTGGGAAGCTTGTTAAGCTACAAAGACAACTTCTTTCCCCAATCTTAAAGGATCAATTTACTCAAGTTTGGGATGAACAGTGGGGAACCTCTGTCATTAAGAATTGCTTGCATAATAAAAAGGTTCTTCTCATTCTTGATGATGTGAGTGAATCAAGCCAACTTGAAAAGTTGGCTGGTGAAAAGGATTGGTTTGGTAAGGGGAGTTTAATCATTATTACAACTAGAGATAAACGGTTGCTAGATCAGCATGATATACATATATCGCATAAGGTAAAGGCGTTAGGTCATGATGATGCTCTTGAGCTCTTTAGTCGGAATGCCTTTAAAAAAAATGTGCCTGAGGAAGGTTTCTTGGAATTGTCCAAGGGTTTTGTAAATTATGCCAGATGCCTTCCACTAGCTCTTAAACTTTTGGGATGCTTAGTGTATAAGAGAGATCAAGATGAATGGAAAAGTGAATTGGATAAGCTGCGGAAAATTCCTAAGTTAGAAATTATTGATTTACTCAAAATAAGTTATGATGGACTGGATGAGATGAACAAGGATATACTTCTTGATGTTGCATTTTTCCATACGGGGAAGAAAAAGGAGGAAGTAATTGAAATACTAGACAGTTGTGGCCTATGTGGTTGTGTTGGGATAAATGATCTCATTCAGAAATCACTCTTAACTATATCAAATAGGAATGTTGAGATGCATGATTTGATACAAGAAATGGCATTGGAAATTGTTCGTCAAGAGTGTCCTGATGAGCCTGGTAGACGAAGTCGGTTGTGCAATCATGATGATATCTCTCGTGTATTCATAAACAATACGGTAAAGAAGTTTTATAAAAGATACTGAGTTTTGGAAGATTTATGATTTGTCTTTTAACACAGTATTAAACTTAATTAATGATATCTTTGATATATTCATAAACAATATGATAAGAAGTTATATAAAGATAGTTTTGGAAGATATATGATTTCTCTTTAACACATTATTAGACTTAAATGTGGAATTAACTTTTCTATTACTATTCTTAATTATAGGCAACGGACAAAATTAAAGGCATCAGATTACGCATGGCGACACTTGAAAAGGCAAATTGGAATTGTGAAGCCTTCTCTAAGATGCTTAACCTGAAATTTCTTGAATTTGACAATGTGATCATTTCTTCAAGCCCCAGAATTCTTCCTAATTCCTTGAGAAGTATCAGATGGAGTTCGTATCCTTCCAAGTTTCTGCCATCAGGTTTTCAACCGAATTTCCTTATTGAACTTGAGATGCCTAAGAACAAACTTGTTCGGCTTTGGGATGGAAGAATGGTAAGAGTAGTGACCATATGCCATTCTAGAAATTAGTTTTTTTATAATTATTTTAAATATTTTGTTTTAAAAATTAAAATAAATCTGAGCTAATTATCTATTCTACCGTTGTTTATGAATTGTACAGGACTTGCCCAACTTGAAAAAAATGAACCTTTTTGGCTCTGAAAACTTGACCACAACCCCGGATTTCAGTGGTATTCCGAATCTTGAGGAGTTGTATTTTGGAAGTTGTACGAATTTGGTTGAGATTCACTCGTCAATTGTAGATCTCAAATGTCTTATGTGGTTGGATCTTGATTTGTGCTCAAAAATTGACAAACTCCCAGAGAAGTTGGGGGAGATGGAGTCTCTTGAACTGCTTGAATTGAAAGGAACTTCTATAAGACAGCTGCCACGCTCTGTTGTTGGATTGAAAAATCTTTTCAGGCTATCCTTACGTGGAAATGGATCATTGCCTAAGAGATCAAGGTTTTGGTGGGGCCTTTCTGGTTTATATCAAAACAGAAATGGTTTTGTGTTAAGTTCGTTAGATGGTTTATCGTCTTTGTACTATTTGAATCTGAGTAATCGTGGACTTTGTGAAGGGGATCTTCCCAGTGATATTTGCTGCTTGTCCAATTTAGAACAATTAATGCTTAGTGGAAACAATTTTGTTAGCCTTCCTGCAAGCATTGGATGTCTTTCTAAGCTTCAAGTACTTAAAGTGAAGAGGTGCCCTAAGTCTTGAACAATTGCCAGATCTTTCTAAGCTTATCCGGTTAGTGGATATACGCATAGCCGGTTGTACTTCCTTAAAAATGTTACCACATCATTCGTCATTAGTGGATATAAACAGGATAATGCATTTTCCTAGGTTTAATTAGTGGCAATTGCTTTGTATTGGTTGACAATGAAGGCAGCGATAGTATAATACTGAAAATGCTACAGCGATACCTTCAGCTTCAGCTTCAGGTTCTCTCTCTCTCTCTCAGGTCTCTCTCTCTCTCTCTCTCTCTCTCTCTCTTTTTTGTTGTTTGCTATAATAATAATTACAACTTACTAACCTCATATATATCTATGTATATGGTACAGCGGCAATCCCTAGGCCTTATGTCCAATACGAATTCGAAATTGTAACTCCTGGAAGGGAAATTCCAGAGTGGTTCAGTAATCAAAGTTTGGGAGATTCCCTAACTGTGGAGCTACCTCTGGATTCATGTACCACGTGGATCGGAATTGCTTTATGTGCTGTGTTTGAAGTTCAGGCTCATCTTTCTGAATTTCATTCTTTTCGAATTAGCTGTTCCTCACTGCCACCTGGATTATTTTCAAGTGTACATTTTAAAATAGGCGATGTTGTGTCAGATCACCTTTCGGTAATTTTTGTATCTTGTAAACAATTTGAGAAAATATGCGGTCAGATAAAGGTTTTGTTCACATCTTATTATTTTAAAGACAAAATACAGAAAGAATCTTGTGCGAGTGTGAAGAAGTGTGGGTTTCGATTGGTGCACGAGCAAGATGTGGAACAACTCAAGCAGATGATGAACAAATCCATCATCAAGAGCACTACTACTTGTCCTACCAAATCAGCGGATGCACAAGGTCAACAACGCCACGATGACGAGGACGCTGGTCCCAGTGGAAGTGGTAGCTCTCACCAAAAATCTCTCTTCTGCAATACCTATGCTCTTTCCAAAGGGTTTTTAACAAAACTTGTAAAGATTTTCTCCCTCTTTTTAACAAGTGTGGGTTTCGTTTGGTGCACGAGCAAGATGTGGAACAACTCAACCATATCATGATGAAGAAATCCATCGTCAAGAGCACTACTACTTGTCCTACCAAATCAGCTGATGCACAAGGTAAACAACGCCACGATGATGACCGGGAAGGTAGTCCTAGTGGAAGTGGTAGCTCTCACCAAAAATCTCTCTTCTGCAATACCTATGCTCTTTCCGAAGAGGTAGACCAAGATGAATTAAATGATGATGATGATGATTTTGTTGACGAAGCTCGGCCCAGAAAAAGAAAAAAGATCGATGTGTTTGGGACTGACCTATGATTCCTCAATTTCAAAGCAAGAGGCATCACAGCTGCTGCATTTCAATTCAATGTGAGTTGCTGCTTTTGCTGGTTCTCCCACTGTTTTTTTTATTTGGCTCTATATTCCTTGTTTTGTTTTAGGAGCAAATCTGAATTTCTCTCAACTTGTAAAGATTTTCTCCCTCTTTTTAATAACTGCACTTTTTATGAAAATTTTCAACTACAGCAGGGGACTTTTGATTTGGAGGGTAACCAAACCACTTTGATATGAATAAAAAACACAGCTTTACACAGAGAGAGAGAGAGAGAAATAAAGAATGAGTGAATATAAAAAAAAAGGTGAAATTAAAATAAGAAAAAAATGAAAAATGTTTTGTTTGTGTGTAATGAATGATTCTTTTCTTGAGAGACAGACCCAGTCCTCTAACAAGTTGGCTGTCTGCAAAGAAAACTTGGTGCTTTCGATCTGTGACACGGGTTGCTCCCCATCCACTGTTATCTCTATCTCATCCCCACAGATCTGGCAAAAAGTTGATGAGTCCTCTTCACCAAAAAGACAACACAACAAAACACAGTTCACAGTACGCTGACGAGTGTTACGTGTGACTCGTGCAACGTGTGACCGAAAGACTGGTAAAATATCGCGAGAAATTGAGCCTCAGCTGTTTAGAAAAGGTTAGCAAGTGATGGCCATCTATTGCGTTGCTGTCTGCCCGCCTTCCTTGAATTATTTTTTCTCAATCAAGTTTTAGGTCATGTTTTTTTCATTTCAGTTAGAAAAACTTTGGCCCAAACTAGGGAAAGTTAGAGAGCGGGCACTTACATGGTAACACCAGCAAAATGATGAGCCGAACCAAATCAAACTGAAATATGACACGCATATTGAGCCTCAGCTGTAATATGGTACACATATATATAAATGGTAATATGTTTTTCCAAACTTAGAATGTTAAAGTTGTTTTGTTATGCATGTGTGTTGTCAGATTATGAATTTAGACCTAATATTTATATAATAATCAAATTGATTAATAGTTAATTTTTGAATTTGGCAACATATATATCCATCTTATGTTTTGAATTTGGCAACATTACATGCATATATTTAACATTCATGTACCTATCTTCTTTATCTAAAAGTTCATATCTAGTTTTTGTCCAGATTTCGATACTATAGTTTTTTCTTAATGACGTTAAAACTTTATAATTCTTTTTTTTATATATACAAAGCGATAGCGGGGGAGGAAGGAATCGAACCTATGAATTTCCCATAAATTCTGATTAGTCCTAAACTGCCCATAAAATTACATATATAATAGAGTGATCAAGTTTAACCGACTGTTGTACATTTGATCTATGACTCAAGTTTTATCCAGTAATAAATTAATTCTAACAAAGTAATTTTTTTTTATATTATATCATATGAAATCTAAGAAACGGTGCATAAACGGAAATTCTAGCCCCCTCTTTCCCAAAAAATATTCTACAACCGTTTTCACTTTGAAGGGAGAAGAACTTCCTCCCCTCTCTCCTCCTCTCATCCACCCCTCTCTCCTCCTCTCATCCACCCCTCTCTCTTCTCCTATTTTCCCCCGTTTTCAGAGACAAAAAGTTTTCCCTATTTGTCTTCGTTTTGTAATGATTTTCCTCTACTCATCACATGAAAATACATATCGACATTGGATCTTCACCTGCGTTTCAGTATCGGATCTCTACCACCATCATTTTTGTGGTTTCTTCATGTTTGGAATAAGTTGTAAAGATTCTTTGAGTTTTCTGTGTAGATTTCACCTCTCCTTTGTGCAAGTTTTATTTGTACTATTATGGCTTGATTTTTTTTCAAGCTTTTATCTATTTTTGGTTATTCTAAGTTTACACTCTTAGTTTTGATGCATATGTTCTTCGATTCTGCACGATCATTAGTGGAGCCCCATATTGTTTTAATTTTGATGTTATATCACTTTGTTATTGTAATGGCCATTTGTGGCTTATTTGTATTAGTCTTTTTGTGGCTAGTGACTTTTTTTGCTGAATTATGAATGCAATCCCAGAAATTTCTATAATAAAAAAAGAATTAAACAATGGGTTGAGTTACATTTTTTGATTCATGTAGTTTGATCTATTTTTCACTTTGGTTCTCATCATGTCAATTTTGGCAATTTTAGACATGTTATTTTTGTTTAGGTAGCAATCGAGTCTTATTAGTGTAATATTATTATGAAAAATAACCAAAATAATAACGTTTTGGATTGAATGCAACAATTTTGAAGAGAAAAAAATGCTCTTACATGTGGTACTTGCATTTTATCACATTGAATTTCATCTATTAATATGATAAACCTTTGGATCTGGACTTGGTTGCCATTCGATCAAATTGTCCCCCAAAAACAAATTGTAAAACGACAATAAAAGCAAAAAGAGATATAAATAGGTTCATACAAATGCGAGCATAAAATCCCAATTAAATTCCTCACCTAAGAAACCGAGTGAACAAGTAATGGCTGCGTATCAGCAACATGTCAGCCTTTTCTAAACCGCAGAATGGAAATTAATGTCAGACATCCCCAAAATAATAATAACAACAATAATAATAGTAATAGGGTTGGTGGAAGCTTAATTCCATTTTTCATTTCTGTAAATTATTTGAAGGCAGCGCCATAGTCCGTACCATTATTTTACCCCCCACATGATCATGATGGCTTTTCAATTATTATTATTATTATTATTTTTTACCGTTTCTGTACTTTATGTACAGTATCCATTGATTGTTACCACTACCACTAGATTAAGTAAAAATTTTAGGATGAATAAGTTAGTGTAGAAGCTTAATTGAGTTGTTAAAGTGCTTTGTGGCATACAAATATATATAAGTTTGCTATGTTTTCCTTATGTTACTTTAGATTAAACGAGGAGATGTTATTGATAACAATCTAACATGTAACATGTTACATTTTCAGACTGCACATTTCGACTATTTATTAGATAGTTTATTATTTGTGCATACAGTTTAGTTGACTGTTTGTAACATGTCTAGCGCATAGTTTATATCGAGAAATGTTGTTATTAGTAACTTCATATTTTATACATTACTACTTGAAAAAAAAAATTAAAGAATATGTTTTATGTATCAGCTAGGTCGCCATCAAAAAGAAAAAAGAAAATTTAGGTGTCTTGACTATACAAGTATATATAAAGGTATTGTCAATTGAATAAAAAAAAAGTGTAGTAGTTAAGTAGTTGACATCCATATATGCCAAGGGGCAAGAGGATATGTAAAGTTCAAATAGACATATTCACATTGTATTAAGCAATATGTCAAAGAGAAATCTGTTGGTATTGAGTCATAGTCATAATAGAAGATCCCAAATTATCACGTCTCAGCTCTTCTTTTAGGAAATAGCTTCCAAATAGGAAATAGCCACTTCCTTTGTCTCTTGCACTTCTTTTAGCATAATTAGTACTAAATACATTGGAATATGGTTTTAACCAACTAAAATTAAATCTAAATAAAGACTATTCCCGATATTAGAAGAGGTACTATGAAGTTGAAATCCCGACTTGTCCATTAAGGAAGGAAAAATGGCAACTTTGGTAGGTAGAATTTGACCATAAATGAGTCCATAACATGTGTTACATTTTGAAAATTATAAATAAAAACTTAAAAACTCATGTCATGTTTGAAAATTACATGTAACTCGCGTTGGAAGTCTCCACCCAAATTTTTTGTCAAGATGTAGATGAATAAAGTCCAGAGGGCGAGCCTAGAAAGAAAAAAAAAAAAAAAACGCTAATAACACATAAGTTGGTGTCCAAAAATTAGTATGAAAATATAACCATCTGCATATTTTAAGGTACCAAAATCTCTAACAATTAATGATACAGAGGTCCCTGCAGTTTATATAATGTGAAAAGGACTGAGGAACTAATGCTTCTGGAAATTCATATTAACTAAGTTGACAAAATGGACAGATCGATCGAAAATGTGGTTGAAAACAACCCTACTAATAATTAGTTGGTCCAAAAACGGTGGTTGTGGTATTTGCTGGTATAGACGAAGAATAATATTGCATCAGCAATGAGAGAGAGAGAGAGAGAGAGAGAGAGAGAGAGAGAGAGAGAGAGAGAGAGATTCCAGTGGGCAAATATTTACAGATATTTCCAAAGCATGTGTGCATGAAGGTGTCACATGTGCATAGTTTTTCTTCAAGAGAGGGCCAGAGGCTGTGACTCCATATGCATGCTTTGCTCCAAAAAAAATAAAGGAACAGTGCAAGTGGTCTCTGGATGCTTCTGCTACAGGTAGCCCCCCTCCATTTATTTGATATTAATTGTCACCAAGCGTATCTGGGAAAAATAATACCAATTTGTTGCTCATTTATAGAAAATTATAGTACAAAAAATAATAATAATAATATCAATTTATTTCCCATTTGATCTGATATATCTTGCTCAACAGAAAGAGATTACACGACTTTATAAAATTCAGAAACTTTTTTAAGATCCTGAAAGTGAAAGGCTGAGCCTCAATTATTTGTGCCAGCTGAGGCTACACAGAAACGTCCATATAAAAAAATATATTATAAATAAATAAATATGATGAAGATTAATGACTACTTATGCTATGATCATTAGGGGTTGCCGACACTGGGCAGTGTTTGTTGTTAATTAATAATTATATTTTGATTAAGATGTAATTATTTATGACCAAATGCTTTGCAAGTAGCTATTTTAATCACAATATAGTATATAGTGTGTACTTGTCCTTTGCCTTACTTAAAGACTTGTTGAAAACGACAACTTCGGTTTTGATAGCTTAAATGTCGTTCATGAGCACAAGTACATGATGGTGATGATGATGATGATGATATGGTTGAGCTAGCATGGCTTGATACAGCCCTACATGTGTTGTCAAATGTCGTCACTACCAACTAATATCATCAAGGCCATTGTTGACATTCCCAGATTTGTTAGGTCTATGTTCCCAACATTGCTTCTGAACAAGCCATGAGGCTAGCTACCATAGTCTTTGATTCATTTGCCAAAACTGATAACTAGGTTTGTTGTAAATAAATCGGAGTTTGATATGTGTGCATATACTTTCCTTTTTGTATTTTTATGAGTTATTTTTACATATGTAAATGAATGTGATTTGTAAATAAGGATAAGAATGACTCATTACCTGCAACGAGCATTACTTGTGTGGGCGCATAAATTCAGAAGATATTTAAACCTCGTAATAGCTGAAAGTAGCATAGAAGAATCCTACTAAAGACTTATTACATTCTTTTGGCCTAATTAATGAAATTACCCAATTTTTATAAATGATGCGACAATTGATATGTACTTGTAATTACCAATGTTTAGCTGTTAATTTACCAATTCACTTGCTTCTTCAATTTACATTGTGCAATAGTTAAATTATTAATGGATAAACGTAAGGTAAGTAAGGATAATGTGCCGGTTTAAACTAATGCAATAAAGAAGTAATAGTGAATGCTTAGTACAAAAGAAAAGGGTAAAGGAAAAGGAGAAAAGGCAAAAGGGCAAAAGGGCAAAAGGGTTCAATAATTGTTGCCACGAAATTGAAATAGTTGATGGGACAGTGCTGCAATGGCTTTCTTTCGAGCAACTCAACTCAAAGCCTAATCTCGTCCAATTTGTCCCCCACTCTTTTTTCCAGAGGTTCATGAGCAAAAACAACAGAGGCTTGGATGGTTTCCACTTCAAGCGAAACGCATTGTTCATTCTATTTTGGGTAGTCATCAATTGGCATTATACATGCTGCATTTCTAAGTCATTTCGTTTTAGATACGCTGCTTCATGATCTCACCCAAGTCCAGCTAATGTTTTATATCAAGTCAAACAAATGATTTCTAACTCAAGGTTACGTGTTAAATAATAATTTGACTTCTGATTTGAAAGTAATTGATCCTACTAACCCTAGGTAAAGCTGGATTAATTAGCCTTGCAAATTGCATCCCAATTTTGACTATTATAATCTAGAACACACAACCTTGCAAATTGCAATAGATTATGGGAGTTAGGAACATAAAATATTTAATTTACATTTTTTTTTCTATTTTGCATTGGATTCTTAATTCTTTTCATCTTTTGTCGGTGGCCATCATTGGCTAATTAGTCGATCAAAACACGTGCCAAAGACCAACTGGTACTCTACTGTTTCATCATTCATCAACCAATTAACAACTATAAAGTAAGAAGCCACATTTGGACCCAAAAAAGAAGAAGTAAGAAATTCTATTTCACCTCAACTTACACTAATAACACAAAAATTTCCAACCAAAAAGAAAACACAAAATTTGAGGGACCGCATATTACAAGGTGGGCTAAATGGGGATTTACATCAGTATGTAGAGAAATTATTATATGATACTGAAATATATCTGTGGTATAATTCATCGAAATTGAAGTAGTAAGGTCAAAAATTGGTATATTTTTGTCTCAAAGAAAATATGTTATGAATCACAAGTTGTGTGAAGGTATAGACCGGTTGCCAACCAATAAGGAATAATGCCAGCGCCTTGTTGGAATGTTGATATATTTGGCACACACAAGATCAGATATTGTATATGTTGTGAGTATGATTAGTCAATTTATGCATTCACCCAATGTTTTTCATAAGAATGAAGTTGATTGAATCTTAAGATACTTCAAATTAACCCCTAAAAAAAAAAAAATAATGTTGTCAAAGATGCCAAAGCTAAGTTATACCAAGTAACCATACTCTTGTCGTCCCGTACTACAGTATAATTACTTATGTACGATTATTATCTGGCACCTCCTGGCTGCAGAGAAAATTTCCGAGAGAGGTAGGTTTATTCAACTAATTCATGATTGATTACTACAATCGATAACAAGGTTTGGTTAAATCCATTCGCATTGCATTGATGACACTTAGAGGAAGGAGAGCGCCACGTCGAAATGGGGCCACAGAGCCACACGTATGCGATGGACCCCACGTGTTACAATCATAGTGGTTGGGGCCCGCGGCCACAGGAGAAACTTTCCGACTAGGTGATTGATACAGCCGGCTGGGTTCCTGCCTGTTCCTAGTTTTGTCTGGTGGAGATTGGAAAGCAAAAGATATTAAACCCAAAAATGAAAATTAAATAAAAAATAAAAAACAAAATTGAAAAAAAGAGGGTAGAGAGAGAGCAAAGCAAAGCATATATAATTTGTTTAATTTTAATTTCATATGCGGTCCAGATGGTTTAAGATACGAGTTAATCGTACAGTGCCAGATGCGCCACGTGTCAAGAGGACCCCACCAGACTAGCAGTGGAATTGATTTGTGTCTGTGGCTTTCAGTAGCTGTCAGATTAGTAGTAGCCCTATAAATAATAATATAATATTTTTATGCTCTTGAGTCTTGGGGTTTAGAGCCTTGAGGGGCCCTTCTTGTGAAGTGCTATTTTGTCGGTGGAATTGGGCTTGGGCATAAATAAATATAAAAAATAAAAAATAGCCCGCGAGATTTTCATGCGAAAGTGAAAGGCGGGTACCTTCAACTTTCAATTCTGTGAAACAAAAATCGTAAATTTTGTTGTGAACTTTTTCTTATTTTTTTGAAATAATGTGTTTTTTTTGGGGGTGTATTTTTGTGATGGCAGAAGACAAAAGTTATTTATTTTGATTATGATATGAGCAAATTGTCTGCAATGAGTACATATTGTTTGCATTAGATGAAGCACATTCGAATTTGAACCCCTTTTTATGTAGTTTAGATTAAATTAAAATAGAATATCGCTTAATTGAAGAATGTTTAACCAAAATAAAAACTGTTTAACTATAAAAAAAGGACCCCTTTGTTTTGACCCCATGAGGAATGAATGAGGTAGAAAAAGATTTTGTGAAGTACTCATTTAGGTTTTTCATCATTTGGGTTGGGTAGGTGAAGGTCATAATATTTCATCTTTTTCTGGCCTTAAAATGTGATATTTCCTTGAGCATGAAGTTTGAATTGATTGAGTTTTTCAAAATTCATATGATATGGGTTGATCATGAAAATTAATTTACCATTAGAACCATGTATAATAGGAATCATGTTAGTGATTTGGGTATTAGTGGATTAGCCCAACCCAGCCCCATAAACAAAATTATATGTAAATCCCAATCCACATCAATCTGTAAAGCCCAGTTGTAGTTTTTTTTTTTAACCCAAGGCAGCCCAGCAGTTCACCCTCCAAATATGCTTTTCGTTTTAAAACTTGTCAATAATTATTATCGATTTTTTTTTTGCCATTGTTTTTGTCTCGATTTTAATTTTTGATTGGTGTGATTTTATTTTGATAATTTTATCTAATTAACTTCAAATCACAACTAAAAACTTTGTTTAAACTCATGAATATTATTCAAGGGTTATTGAAAATCATGTTCATAGCAATGACTTTGATTTTCAAGCAAGAAATCAAAGAATTCACAAACTTGGAGTTCAAATTCTAACAATACTTTTAATAAGTCGAGTGGTATTTGTTTGCACTTATATGGAGGAGGTCTCAGGTTCAACTCACATAAATAACAAAAATAATATATATATTTGTCATCAGTTTGATACCTAGTTAATTGTGGCTACTAGCTAGCCTCATTGTGATGGTGTAGCCTTATTGTGAGTGCATTGACCCGTTGTAGAAGTGTCGTGTAATTATGCTAGTCGTTTGTAAAAGAAAAAAATGTAGTAATTAATTATCTACAATGACAACATAACCTCCATGAGTCCATGACTGATAGAAAATTAATTAGTAAATTGTAATGGTATCACATTGGATGCATTACCATCTTAGGAGTTCCGACAAAGCAATTGGTCGGTTTTAGATCGATTCAACGCAAATGTTTACTTGTCTGATTGAGAATTCTTGTTGTCTTATTCCATCCTGCACAAAATAGAACAGGGCAGTTTAAATAGTCACATAAGTTGTGTCAATAAGAACCAGGTAGATGATCTTGAGGTGCAAATTTCATGCGAACCTGGCCAATAAGTACACGACTACTTTCGATCAGTTCAAGTTTCACATTAGCAGTGTGCTCAGTATCGGCCATGGCATCAGGAACCCAAATTTCAGTTGACTACAGGACACAATTGGCTGGCTTCAACAGCAGTAGTCTTGTAATTATGCACTTGAATGCATAAACAAAAAAAAGTTAAAGTATGTCCTGTTTATTTGCATCATAAATCTTGCATATACATACTTATGCAATGGAAAAAAAAGTAGCAAGATAAATTGTTCTCCTCTCCTACTTAATATCATTGAAACGTGTTGGAAGACATATCATTTGCTCCTAAAACAAAACAAGGAATAGAGCCAAATATAAAAACAGTGGGAGAACCAAATGAAGGAGCAATAGGTGAAAAACAAAACTTAAAGCAACATAAGGCCAAAAGAATGAAGCACAAGCAGTGGAACAAACAATAGTACCTCGACAATCCAAAAAAAATGAAAAGTAGAATCAGCAAAAGCAGCAACTCACATTGAAATGCAGCAGCTGTGATGCCTCTTGCTTTGAAATTGAGGAATCATAGGTCAGTCCCAAACACATCAATCTTTTTTCTTTTTCTGGGCCGAGCTTCATCAACAAAATCATCATCATCATCATTTAATTCATCTTGGTCTACCTCTTCGGAAAGAGCATAGGTATTGCAGAAGAGAGATTTTTGGTGAGAGCTACCACTTCCACTAGGACTAGCCTCCTCGTCATCGTGGTGTTGTTGACCTTGTGCGTCAGCTGGTTTGGTAGGACAAGTAGTAGTGCTCTTGATGATGGATTTGTTCATCATGATCTGGATATAATACGCAGCAACATGAGTTAATCAATGCTCTGCAGTAGTTAACAAAGAAATGTTCCTTCTCATGACAGAGAGAGACAGAGATGAGAGGAATTATCATCAAAGAAACAATAAGTGATGAATCTAATGATAAATGTACCGCCAGAAAACCTTTTTTGTAAGACAGATGGAGGTAACTTACTACTATCAATTGTGAGAAGAGCGTTTTTGGCCTTTCAAGTATTTATGTGCAGACATTTGAGGAGGAGTTTTTAACAAAGCTAGCAAAAATTTAGCTCCTCTTTTAAGAATGACAGTTTTTATTAAACCTTGCAATAATAACTCAAAATATGAGGGTGCAAGGCCTAAGTAAAAAATCAAAGTGGTTACTCTCCAAATCAAAAGTCCCATGCACCCCCATTTTTTGGTATTCTTGAAAGATTTCATAAAAACTGCAGTTGTTAAAAAGAGGGAGAAAATCTTTACAAGTTTTGTTAAAAACCCTTTGGAAAGAGCATAGGTATTGCAGAAGAGAGATTTTTGGTGAGAGCTACCACTTCCACTGGGACCAGTGTCCTCGTCATCGTGGCATTGTTGACCTTGTGCATCAGCTGATTTGGTAGGACAAGTAGTAGTGCTCTTGATGATGGATTTGTTCATCATCATCTGCTTGAGTTGTTCCACATCTTGCTCGTGCACCAAATGAATCCCACACTTCTTCACAGACTTTAAGCTTGTCGATACTCCGCCTTTCAAAGAATAAGCTGTGAACAAAACCTGTATCTGACCGCATATCTTCTGAAATTCTTGACGAGATACATAAATTACCGAAAGGTGATCTGACACAACATCGCCTATTTTAAAAACTCTTAAAAATAATTCAAGCTGCTGCATTCCTTGTAGGGGACAGCTAATGTGAAAAACATGAAATTCAGAAAGATGAGCCTGAAATTCAAACACAGCACATAAAGCAATTCCGATCCACGTGGTACATGAATCCAGAGGTAGCTCCACAGTTAGGGAATCTCCCAAACTTTGATTACTGAACCACTCTGGAATTTTCCTTCCAGGAGTTAAAATTTCGAATTGGTATCGGAAATAAGGCCTAGGGATTAGCCGTTGTACCATCTACATAGATATATATGAGGTTAGTAAGTTGTAATTATTATTATAGCAAACAACAAAAGATAGATAGACACAGAGAGAGAACCTGAAGCTGAAACTGAAGGTATCGCTGTAGCATTTTCAGTATTATACTATCGCTGCCTTCATTGTCAACCAATACAAAGCAATTGGCACAATTAAACCCACGACAATTTCTTTCTTTGTACATATACACTAATTTGCAAGTTGACGAAAGATGTGGTAACATTTTTAAGGAAGTGCAACCGGCTATGTCTATATTCACTAATGAGATAAGTTGAGAAAGATCTGGCAATTGTTGAAGCCTTTGGCACCCATTCACCTGAAGTGACTGAAGCTTAGAAAGACATCCAATGCTTGCAGGAAGGCTAACAAAATTGTTTCCACTAAGGTTTAATTTTAATAATGAGATAAGCTTAGAAAGATCTGGCAATTGTTGAAGCCTTTGGCACCCATTCACCTGAAGTGACTGAAGCTTAGAAAGACATCCAATGCTTGCAGGAAGGCTAACAAAATTGTTTCCACTAAGGTTTAATTCTAATAATGAGATAAGCTTAGAAAGATCTGGCAATTGTTCAAGCCTTTGGCACCTCTTCACTTTAAGTACCTGAAGCTTAGAAAGACATCCAATGCTTGCAGGAAGGCTAACAAAATTGTTTCCACTAAGCTTTAATTCTTTTAAAGAGGACAAGCAGCCAATATCACTGGGAATATCCCCTTCACAAAGTCCACGATTACTCAGATTCAAATACTTCAAAGACAATAAACCATCTAACCAACTTAACACAAAACCATTTCTGTTTTGACATAAACCGGAAAGGCCCGACCAAAACCTTGATTTATTAGGCTGTGATCCACTTCTACCCAAATCTAGCATGTATAGTTTTTTCAAACCAACAACAGAGCGTGGCATCTGTATTATAGAAGTTCCATACAATATAAGCTCTGCAAGAGACTCCATCTCCCCCATGTTCTCTGGGAGTTTGTCAATTTTTGAGCACCTAGACGCAGCCAGTGATTTAAGAGACTTCAAATTACAAATTTCACTCGGAAGAACCGCGAGATTTTTGCAATAAGCTAGAGACAGAGAAGTAAGGCCAACCAGACATCCTATTGATGAAGGTAATTTCTCAATGGACGTCTGTTCTAAACAAAGCCTTGACAAATTTTTCATTTGCCCTGAAAATTCTGGAATC
>BPUM01001299.1:55000-56733 GCA_020521455.1 Prunus kanzakura | reverse complement strand
TAGCTGCAGCCCCCTTCCCCCACGCCACACCCATGTCATGTTGCCTCGATATGTTGCCTCGGTATTATGGGTTGGTGTCGGGGTCGGGGGGCTGCCACCCATGGCGGTGGTGGCCGGAATCCGGCCGCCGCCACCACGCCGCGCCATGGGTGAGGGGGGAGAAAAAAAAGGCGTGGGAGTTGCGAAATGGGGTTGTCTAGGCTTTTTTTTGGCATGGGAGAGCACGGAGTGCTAGGAACTCCTTCTCAAATGCGCGGGCATGTCGACCACAACCTCATTTCGCAACGACAACCACCCGTGTGGGTGGCGGTGGGGTGGATAGTCGCGGATTGGGGTTTGCCAAGCCAATGTTTTCAAAAAATTTCATCACAATTAAAAACAAATGTTTTGTTGCCTTCGGAGTAGTGGGGGAGCGGCGAGTCGGAGTGGAGCCGGTAAAGTTTAACCTCGGTGTGCACGGTTGTTTTTAGAAACTCAATCCAATACCGAGCACGTTGAAAGTGACGCTCTTATGAGTTGCAAACCCACTACATTTAAAGAACCTTTTCAAAACAATCTCAAACCAACAAGATTTAAAAACTGAAATTTCATCAAAATTAAAAACAAATGTTTTGTTGCCTTCGGAGTAATGGGGGAGCGGCGAGTCGGAGTGGAGCCGGTAAAGTTTAACCTCGGTGTGCACGGTTGTTTTTAGAAACTCAATCCAATACCGAGCACGTTGAAAGTGACGCTCTTATGAGTTGCAAACCCATTACATTTAAAGAACCTTTTCAAAACAATTTCAAACCAACAAGATTTAAAAACTGAATTTTTCATCAAAATGAAAAACAAATGTTTCGTTGCCTTCGGATTTGTGGGCGAGCGGCGAGTCGGAGTGGAGCCGGTAAAGTTTAACCTCGGTGTGCACGGTTGTTTTTAGAAACTCAATCCAATATCGAGCACGTTGAAAGTGACGCTCTTATGAGTTGCAAACCCACAAGATTTTAAAAACTTTTTCAAAATGTTTCTTCTAAATCACACATTTTGATCCTTGGCAAGTGCTCAATCCGTAACTATCCAATCACCGCCACAACACACCGGTTGGGAGTGTGTGTGAATGGTGTGCTTCCCGGGGTTGGCATAGACAAATCTTTTGCATCGACAATCTTTTGCATGCGAGGGAATGTTTATGCCAACCCCGGGAAGCACACCATTCACAGACTAGTGTGGGCGACGATGGGTTGGCTTCAAAGTGAACTTTTGCTTGGGGTTGTCCTCGGTATGCTTTTGTGTTGGGAGTACGGCCACCAAACCTTCTCAATGCACGGGTATGTCGAGGATGGCTTTCGGCGGCGGGTTGATGAAGAAGCTAGCCAATTGTTGGCCACACGAACACGTGGTGACAATGCGTTGGCTTGGGTGAGCTTTTGCTTGGGGTTGTCCTCGGTATGCTTTTGTGTTGGGAGTACGGCCACCAAACCTTCTCAATGCACGGGTATGTCGAGGATGGCTTTTGGCGGAGTGATGAAGAAGCTAGCGAATTGTTGGCCACTCTCACACGTGTGGGGGTAGGTTGGATTCGAAAGAAGCTATCCAATCCTCTGAGCGTGCGGTTGAGCTATGATTAGGATTGTCTAGGCATTGCTTGTGTGTGCACGGTGCGAGCCCAATGCACGAGCAAGTCGAGGATGACAATCTTAAGAGTAGCAATGATGCCACAAAATATCGGTTGCCTTCGAAGTAGTGGGGGAGCG
>BPUM01001299.1:45000-47500 GCA_020521455.1 Prunus kanzakura | reverse complement strand
CGCATCATGCACGAAGCCTGCGCGCAGCATGTCGGCAGCGTGCGCGCAGGTGCTCAATCTGTCGCAGAAATTTTTGGAAACCTTGGCTTGTCGTGCCTTGGCAAGCCTTGCCTTTCCTTGGCATGTCGTGCCTTGGCCTTTGCACGCCTTGTGTTGCCTTGCCATGCCGCGCCTTGCCTTGCCTTGCCTTGGCATGCCGTGGCCTTGGCATTGCCCCATTCAAGGCATTTCGAGAAAGTGAGGCTATTGGAAGCTTGGCATGCCTTGGCATGTCGGCAGCCTGCGCGCATCATGCACGAAGCCTGTGCGCAGCATGTCGGCAGCGTGCGCGCAGTGCTCAATCTGTCGGCAGAATTTTTCGAAACCTTGTCATGCCTTGGCATGTCGGCAGCCTGCGCGCAGCATGCACGCAGCCTGCGCGCAGCATGCTGAAAATGTCGACCGAAGTTTTCAAACCTTGTCAAACCCCATTTTTGTTCAAATTTCCCCGCACAATAAGCTCCCTATAATTAAGTCTATGATTTTTAGGGCCTTCTCCAACTTACAAAATGATTTTTAGGACCTTGCCTTGCCTTCACATGCCGTGCCCATTCAAGGCATTCCGAGAAAGTGAGGTTATTGGAGGCTTCGGATGGCGTGGCTTGCCTTGCCTTGCATTGGCATGCCATGCCCAAGTTGTGGCCTAGACCAAGCCATTCGAGCCATGCGTTGCCTTGCCTTGGCATTGCTCATCGTTCAAGGCATTCCGAGAAAGTGAGGCCATGGGAGGCTAAGGATGCCTTTCCTTGCCTTGCCTTGGCATGCCGTCACCATGATGTGGCCTAGACCAAGCCATTCAAGCCATGCATTGCCTTCGCCTTGGCATGCCGTCGCCTTGCCTTTGCTCCCATTCAACGCATTCCGACCTAGTGACGCTTCCGGAAGCCTACGCCCGCGTAAAAATGTCGACAAAATTTTTCGATACTTGCCCGGCCATGGGCTGCGCGAAGCATGCCGGCAGCCTTTGCCCAGCATGCCGGCAGCCTGGGCACAGCATGTCGGCAGCCTTGCCTCGCGTGCGCGCTGCTGAAAATGTCAACAAAAATTTTCGGAACTTGTTCCCATGTGCTGCGCGCAGCATGCCGGCAGCCTGTAGGCAGCGTGTGCACAGCATGTCGGCAGCGTACGTCGACAGAATTTTTCGAGCGTATGTCGGCAGCATGCTGGCAGCGTGCGCGCAACGTGCTGGGTCTGTCGGCAGTGAGGCTAGCGAAACTTGTCCTGCCATGGCGTGGGCGCAGCTTGCAGGCAGGGTGCGCGCAGCGTGTGCACAGCTTGCGCGCAGTGTGCGCGCAGCATGCTGGGTCTGTCGGCAGCGAGGCTAGCGAAACTTGTCCTGCCATGGCCGGCGCGCGAGCCTGCGCGCAGCATGCGCGCAGCATGCCGGCAGCCTGGGCTGGGATTTTTTCAAATGGTCGACAGAATTTTTCAAACCTTGTCAAACCCATTTTTATTGAAATTTCCTCGCACAATAAGCTCCCCATAAGTAGTCTATGATTTTTAGGACCTTCTCCAACTTACAAAACTAAAAAAATTCCTCCCAGATTTTTTTAATGATTTTTTCAATTTTACGACTTCTAAAAATAATAAAAAAATACTTCCCGACCTCAAAAATTTATGAAACTTTTTCCATCATAGATTGCATTTTTCTTAGTATCCCCTGCAAAAAATCACGTCCAAATACCTTAAATTGAATTTTTAGAGCCCATTATGACTCCTCGCGCATAGGTGATGTCTCTTCCTGTCAAGGGCTAAATGCATAAAAATGCTATATAGGGGGGTGTGTGTTGCCTGCATATGCATGGCAGCCCAGCCCTCCTAGCTGCAGCCCCCTTCCCCCACGCCACACCCATGTCATGTTGCCTCGATATGTTGCCTCGGTATTATGGGTTTGGTGTCGGGGTCGGGGGGCTGCCACCCATGGCGGTGGTGGCCGGAATCCGGCCGCCGCCACCACGCCGCCGCCATGGGTGAGGGGGGAGAAAAAAAAGGCGTGGGAGTTGCGAAATGGGGTTGTCTAGGCTTTTTTTTGGCATGGGAGAGCACGGAGTGCTAGGAAACTCCTTCTCAAATGCGGCGGGCATGTCGACCACAACCTCATTTCGCAACGACAACCACCGGTGGTGGGGTGGCGTGGGTGGATAGTTCGCGGATTGAGGGGTTGCCAAGCCAAATGTTTTCAAAAAATTTCATCACAATTTAAAAACAATGTTTTGTTGCCTTCGGAGTGTTGGGGGAGCGGGCGAGTCGGAGTGGAGCCGGTAAAGTTTTAACCTCGGTGTGCACGGGTTGTTTTTAGAAACTCAATCCAATACCGAGCACGTTGAAGAGTGACGCTCTTATGAGTTGCAAACCCACTACATTTAAAGAACCTTTTCAAAACAATCTCAAACCAACAAGATTTAAAAACTGAAATTTTCAGTCAAAATTAAAAACAAATGTTTGTTGCTTCGGAGTAATG
>BPUM01001299.1:22500-25000 GCA_020521455.1 Prunus kanzakura | reverse complement strand
CTTGGCATGTCGTGCCTTGGCCTTTGCACGCCTTGTGTTGCCTTGCCATGCCGCGCCTTGCCTTGCCTTGCCTTGGCATGCCGTGGCCTTGGCATTGCCCCATTCAAGGCATTTCGAGAAAGTGAGGCTATTGGAAGCTGGCATGCCTTGGCATGTCGGCAGCCTGCGCGCATCATGCACGAAGCCTGTGCGCAGCATGTCGGCAGCGTGCGCGCAGTGCTCACTCTGTCGGCAGAATTTTTCGGAAACCTTGTCATGCCTTGGCATGTCGGCAGCCTGCGCGCAGCATGCACGCAGCCTGCGCGCAGCATGCTGAAAATGTCGACCGAAGTTTTCAAACCTTGTCAAACCCCATTTTGTTCAAATTTCCCCGCACAATAAGCTCCCTATAATTAAGTCTATGATTTTTAGGGCCTTCTCCAACTTACAAATGATTTTTAGGACCTTGCCTTGCCTCACATGCCGTGCCCATTCAAGGCATTCCGAGAAAGTGAGGTTATTGGAGGCTTCGGATGGCGTGGCTTGCCTTGCCTTGCATTGGCATGCCATGCCCAAGTTGTGGCACTAGACCAAGCCATTCGAGCCATGCCGTTGCCTTGCCTTGGCATTGCTCATCGTTCAAGGCATTCCGAGAAAGTGAGGCCATGGGAGGCTAAGGATGCCTTTCCTTGCCTTGCCTTGGCATGCCGTCACCATGATGTGGCCTAGACCAAGCCATTCAAGCCATGCATTGCCTTCGCCTTGGCATGCCGTCGCCTTGCCTTGCTCCCATTCAACGCATTCCGACCTAGTGACGCTTCCGGAAGCCTACGCCCGCGTAAAAATGTCGACAAAATTTTTCGATACTTGCCCGGCCATGGGCTGCGCGAAGCATGCCGGCAGCCTTTGCCCAGCATGCCGGCAGCCTGGGCACAGCATGTCGGCAGCCTTGCCTCGCGTGCGCGCTGCTGAAAATGTCAACAAAATTTTCGGAACTTGTTCCCATGTGCTGCGCGCAGCATGCCGGCAGCCTGTAGGCAGCGTGTGCACAAGCATGTCGGCAGCGTACGTCGACAGAATTTTTCGAGCGTATGTCGGCAGCATGCTGGCAGCGTGCGCGCAACGTGCTGGGTCTGTCGGCAGTGAGGCTAGCGAAACTTGTCCTGCCATGGCGTGGGCGCAGCTTGCAGGCAGGGTTGCGCGCAGCGTGTGCACAGCTTGCGCGCAGTCGTGCGCGCAGCATGCTGGGTCTGTCGGCAGCGAGGCTAGCGAAACTTGTCCTGCCATGCCTGCGCGCAGCCTGCGCGCAGCATGCGCGCAGCATGCCGGCAGCCTGGGCTGGGATTTTTTCAAATGTCGACAGAATTTTTCAAACCTTGTCAAACCCCATTTTTATTGAAATTTCCTCGCACAATAAGCTCCCCATAAGTAGTCTATGATTTTTAGGACCTTCTCCAACTTACAAAACTAAAAATTCCTCCCAGATTTTTTTTAATGATTTTTTTCAATTTTACGACTTCTAAAAATAATAAAAAATACTTCCCGACCTCAAAAATTTATGAAACTTTTTCCCATCATAGATTGCATTTTTCTTAGTATCCTGCCAAAAAATCACGTCCAAATACCTTAAATTGAATTATTTAGAGCCCATTATGACTCCTCGCGCATAGGTGATGTCTCTTCCTGTCAAAGGGCTAAATGCATAAAATGCTATATAGGGGGGTGTGTGTTGCCTGCATATGCATGGCAGCCCAATGCCCTCCTAGCTGCAGCCCCCTTCCCCCACGCCACACCCATGTCATGTTGCCTCGATATGTTGCCTCGGTATTATGGGTTTGGTGTCGGGGTCGGGGGGCTGCCACCCATGGCGGTGGTGGCCGGAATCCGGCCGCCGCCACCACGCCGCCGCCATGGTGAGGGGGGAGAAAAAAAAGGCGTGGGAGTTGCGAAATGGGGTTGTCTAGGCTTTTTTTTTGGCATGGGAGAGCACGGAGTGCTAGGAACTCCTTCTCAAATGCGCGGGCATGTCGACCACAACCTCATTTCGCAACGACAACCACCCGTGTGGGGTGGCGGTGGGTGGATAGTCGCGGATTGGGGTTTGCCAAGCCAATGTTTTCAAAAAATTTCATCACAATTAAAAACAAATGTTTGTTGCCTTCGGAGTAGTGGGGGAGCGGCGAGTCGGAGTGGAGCCGGTAAAGTTTAACCTCGGTGTGCACGGTTGTTTTTAGAAACTCAATCCAATACCGAGCACGTTGAAAGTGACGCTCTTATGAGTTGCAAACCCACTACATTTAAAGAACCTTTTCAAAACAATCTCAAACCAACAAGATTTAAAAACTGAATTTTCATCAAAATTAAAAACAAATGTTTTGTTGCCTTCGGAGTAATGGGGGAGCGGCGAGTCGGAGTGGAGCCGGTAAAGTTTAACCTCGGTGTGCACGGTTGTTTTTAGAAACTCAATCCAATACCGAGCACGTTGAAAGTGACGCTCTTATGAGTTGCAAACCCATTACAT
>BPUM01001299.1:0-2500 GCA_020521455.1 Prunus kanzakura | reverse complement strand
TTTAGGACCTTGCCCTTGCCTTCACATGCCGTGCCCATTCAAGGCATTCCGAGAAAGTGAGGTTATTGGAGGCTTCGGATGGCGTGGCTTGCCTTGCCTTGCATTGGCATGCCATGCCCAAGTTGTGGCCTAGACCAAGCCATTCTGGCCATGCGTTGGCCTTGCCTTGGCATTGCTCATCATTCAAGGCATTCCGAGAAAGTGAGGCCATGGGAGGGCTAAGGATGGCTTGCCTTGCCTTGCCTTGGCATGCCGTCACCATGATGTGGCCTAGACCAAGCCATTCAAGCCATGCGTTGCCTTCGCCTTGGCATGCCGTCGCCTTGCCTTTGCTCCCATTCAACGCATTCCGACCTAGTGACGCTTCCGGCAAGGCCTACGCTCACCGCGTACAAATAGTACGACAAAATTTTTCGATACTTGGCACCGGCAGTGGGCTGCGCCGAAGCATGCCGGCAAGCCTGTTGCCCAGCATGCCGGTCGAGCCTGGGCACAGCATGTCGGCCAGCCTTCGCCTCGCAGTTGCGCGCTGCTCGAAATGTCAACAAAATTTTCGGAACTTGTATCCCATTGTGCGTCTGCGCGCTCAGCATGCCGGCAGCCCTGTAGGGCCAGCGTTATTGTGCACAGCATGTCGGCAGCGTACGTCGACAGAATTTTCATCGAGCGTTTATGTCGGCAGCATGTCTGGCAGCTGATGTGCGCGCAACTGTGCTGGGTCTGTCGGCAGTGAGGCTAAGCGGAAACTTGTCCTGCCATGGCGTGTGCCGCAGCTTGCAGGCAGGTTGTAATTGCGCGCAGCGTAGTGCCACAGCTTGCGCGCATGGTCGGCAGGCGCAGCATGCTGGGTCTGTTCCGCAGCGTAGTCCTAGCGAACTCTGGTCCTGCCATGGCCTGCGCGCAGCCTGCGCGCTAGCATGCGCGCAGCATGCCCGGCAGCCTGGGCTGGGATTTTTTCAAATGTCGACAGAATTTTCAAACCTTGTCAACACCATTTTTTATTGAAATTTCCTCGCACACTGAAGCTCCCCCATAAGTAGTCTAATGATTTTTAGGACCTGTCTCCAACTTACAAACCTAAAAAATTCCTCCCAGATTTTTTTTAATAGATTTTTTTCAATTTTTATCTGACTTCTTACACAAATTAATAAAGAAATACTTCACCCGGACCTCAAAAAATTTTATGGAATACTTTTTTTCCCATCATAATTGCATTTTCTTAGTATCCCTGCAAAAAATCACGTCCAAATACCTTAAATTGAATTATTAGAAGGCCCCATATGAACTCCTCGCGCATAGGTGATTGTCTCTTCCTGTCAAAGGGCATAAATGCAATAAATGCTATGATAGGGGGGTGTTGTGTTGCCTGCATATGCCTGGCCAGCCCATTCCCTCCTAGCTGCAGTCCCCCGTTCCACCACGCCACACCCCATGTCATGTTGCCTCGATATGTTGCCTCTGGTATTATGGGTTTGGTGTCTGGGGTCGGGGGGCTGCCCGTACCCATGGCGGGTGGGTGGGCCGGAATCCGGCCGCCGCCACCACCGCCGCCGCCAGTGGTGAGGGGGGTAGAAAAAAAGGCTGTGGGAGTTGCGAATGGGGTTGTCTAGGCTTTTTTTTGGGCATGGGAGAGCACGGATTGCTAGGAACCTCCTTCTCAAGATGCGCGGGAGCATGTCGACCAACAACCTCATTTCGCAACGACAACCACCCGTGTTGGGGTGGCTGGTGGGTGGGATAGTCGCGGATTGGGGTTTGCCAAGCCAATGTTTTCAAAAAATTTCATCACAATAAAAACAAATGTTTGTTGCCTTCGGAAGTAGTGGGGTAGGGGGAGCGGCGAGTCGGAGTGGAGCGGTAAAGTTTAACCTCGGTGTGCACGGTGTTTTAGAAACTCAATCCAATACGAGCACGCGTTGAAAGTGACGCTCTTATGAGTTGCAAACCCACTACATTTAAAGGAACCTTTTCAAACCATCTCAAACCAACTAAGAATTTAAAACTGAAATTGTCATCAAATAAAACAAATGTTTTTGTTGCCTTCTTCGGAGTTATAGTAATGGGGTAGCGGAGAAGAGTCGGAGTGGAGCCGGGTAAAGTTTAACCTCGGTCGTTGCACGGTTGTTTTTAGAAACTCAATCCAATACCGAGGCCCATGTTGAAAGTGCGCTCTTATGATGTTGCAAACCCATTACATTTAAAGAACCCTTTTCAAAACAATTTCAAACCCAACAAGATTTAAAAACTGAATTTTTCATCAAAAGGATAAAAACAATGTTGCGTTGCCTCTTCGGATTATGTGGCCCGCGGAGCGGCGAGTCGGAGTGGAGGCCGGTAAAGTTTAACCTACGGTGTTGCCGGGTTGTTTTTAGAACACTCAATCCAAATCGAGCACGTTGAAAGTGACGCTCTTATGAGTTGCAAACCCACAAGATTTTAAAAACTTTTTCAAAATGTTTCTTCTAAATCACACATTTTGATCCTTGGGCAAGTGCTCAAT
>BPUM01001298.1:0-36645 GCA_020521455.1 Prunus kanzakura | reverse complement strand
TGATATGTTCAATTGGGCTGAAATTTGGATATGTTATACTAGATACCCATTGGAACAACTTCTATGAACAATGTCTCCTCATCTGAGAAGTACAAATGTATGTTTTGGGCCTTGCAAGTTGACTGCCGAAAATAGACTGGAATTGACTTCATTGCAGTCAGCTTGTGGGCTGGTTTTGGGCTTGATCTTCCCTCCTAAAAAATCTGAAAAAATCTGAATCTTGAAGCTCTTTGAATTATCTTTCCAAGTATATGCAGCCCAGCTCAAGGAAAAATCGGAAAGCCATTCAAATGTGATATTTGGCCCAGTAACGCAGATGCCTGCCGAATTTGACCTTAAGTTGCCAAAACTTGTATAACTTTCTCTAGAAGACTCGGAATCATGAACCGTAAAATTCTCCAGAAACTAGACTTCCGCATCTTTCCAATGATGTATGGCTCGTTATCTGGTTCTTCTTGAGAAAGTACAGTCCACTCCGTAAGTTGACTGATCTGCAGACACCGTTTTAGCTAACTTCTCTCCAAAATGCATTTAATGAGTCCAGAGCTTATTACACTGAAACAAACTCAAAAATTTATTAAAAGCACAAGTTTAACTCAAAAACATAATCATATCATAAGTTATAAGGGTACAAAATGATATATAAATATGCACCGATCACTAAGCAAAACACCAACCACTCCATGTAAGGAACGAACTGGGTGCGAACTTGAATTGTCCAATTTCTTACACCTATTGATTTCGTATCGATTCCAAAACTTGGGCAACATCATAATAAGGTGGAAGGAGTCATTTGGTGAATTTGGATTGAAATCCAATCGCTAGAACTATTGAAAACACCAACCACTCCATGTGAGGAACGAACTGGGTGCGAACTTGAATTGTCCAATTTCTTACCCCTATTGATTTCGGATCGATTCCAAAACTTGGGCAACATCATAATAAGGTGGGAGGAGTCATTTGGTGAGTTTGGAGTGAAATCCAATAGCTAGAACTAAGCAAAACACCAACCACTCCATGTAAGGAACGAACTGGGTGCGAACTTGAATTGTCCAATTTCTTACACCTATTGATTTCGGATCGATTCCAAAACTTGGGCAACATCATAATAAGGTGGGAGGAGTCATTTGGTGAGTTTGGAGTGAAATCCAATCGCTAGAACTAAGCAAAACACCAACCACTCCATGTAAGGAACGAACTGGGTGCGAACTTGAATTGTCCAATTTCTTACACCTATTGATTTCGGATCGATTCCAAAACTTGGGCAACATCATAATAAGGTGGAAGGAGTCATTTGGTGAGTTTGGAGTGAAATCCAATCGCTAGAACTAATGCAAAACACCAACCACTCCATGTAAGGAACGAACTGGGTGCGAACTTGAATTGTCCAATTTCTTACACCTATTGATTTCGGATCGATTCCAAAACTTGGGCAACATCATAATAAGGTGGGAGGAGTCATTTGGTGAGTTTGGAGTGAAATCCAATCGCTAGAACTAAGCAAAACACCAACCACTCCATGTAAGGAACGAACTGGGTGCGAACTTGAATTGTCCAATTTCTTACACCTATTGATTTCGGATCGATTCCAAAACTTGGGCAACATCATAATAAGGTGGAAGGAGTCATTTGGTGAGTTTGGAGTGAAATCCAATAGCTAGAACTAAGCAAAACACCAACCACTCCATGTAAGGAACGAACTGGGTGCGAACTTGAATTGTCCAATTTCTTACACCTATTGATTTCGGATCGATTCCAAAACTTGGGCAACATCATAATAAGGTGGGAGGAGTCATTTGGTGAGTTTGGAGTGAAATCCAATCGCTAGAACTAAGCAAAACACCAACCACTCCATGTAAGGAACGAACTGGGTGCGAACTTGAATTGTCCAATTTCTTACACCTATTGATTTCGGATCGATTCCAAAACTTGGGCAACATCATAATAAGGTGGAAGGAGTCATTTGGTGAGTTTGGAGTGAAATCCAATCGCTAGAACTATTGAAAACACCAACCACTCCATGTAAGGAACGAACTGGGTGCGAACTTGAATTGTCCAATTTCTTACCCCTATTGATTTCGGATCGATTCCAAAACTTGGGCAACATCATAATAAGGTGGGAGGAGTCATTTGGTGAGTTTGGAGTGAAATCCAATCGCTAGAACTAAGCAAAACACCAACCACTCCATGTAAGGAACGAACTGGGTGCGAACTTCAATTGTCCAATTTCTTACACCTATTGATTTCGGATCGATTCCAAAACTTGGGCAACATCATAATAAGGTGGGAGGAGTCATTTGGTGAGTTTGGAGTGAAATCCAATCGCTAGAACTAAGCAAAACACCAACCACTCCATGTAAGGAACGAACTGGGTGCGAACTTGAATTGTCCAATTTCTTACACCTATTGATTTCGTATCGATTCCAAAACTTGGGCAACATCATAATAAGGTGGAAGGAGTCATTTGGTGAGTTTGGAGTGAAATCCAATCGCTAGAACTATTGAAAACACCAACCACTCCATGTAAGGAACGAACTGGGTGCGAACTTGAATTGTCCAATTTCTTACCCCTATTGATTTCGGATCGATTCCAAAACTTGGGCAACATCATAATAAGGTGGGAGGAGTCATTTGGTGAGTTTGGAGTGAAATCCAATCGCTAGAACTAAGCAAAACACCAACCACTCCATGTAAGGAACGAACTGGGTGCGAACTTGAATTGTCCAATTTCTTACACCTATTGATTTCGGATCGATTCCAAAACTTGGGCAACATCATAATAAGGTGGAAGGAGTCATTTGGTGAGTTTGGAGTGAAATCCAATCGCTAGAACTAAGCAAAACACCAACCACTCCATGTAAGGAACGAACTGGGTGCGAACTTGAATTGTCCAATTTCTTACACCTATTGATTTCGGATCGATTCCAAAACTTGGGCAACATCATAATAAGGTGGAGGAGTCATTTGGTGAGTTTGGAGTGAAATCCAATCGCTAGAACTAAGCAAAACACCAACCACTCCATGTAAGGAACGAACTGGGTGCGAACTTGAATTGTCCAATTTCTTACACCTATTGATTTCGGATCGATTCCAAAACTTGGGCAACATCATAATAAGGTGGAAGGAGTCATTTGGTGAGTTTGGAGTGAAATCCAATCGCCTAGAACTAGGCAAAACACCAACCACTCCATGTAAGGAACGAACTGGGTGCGAACTTGAATTGTCCAATTTCTTACACCTATTGATTTCGGATCGATTCCAAAACTTGGGCAACATCATAATAAGGTGGAAGGAGTCATTTGGTGAGTTTGGAGTGAAATCCAATCGCTAGAACTATTGAAAACACCAACCACTCCATGTAAGGAACGAACTGGGTGCGAACTTGAATTGTCCAATTTCTTACACCTATTGATTTCGGATCGATTCCAAAACTTGGGCAACATCATAATAAGGTGGGAGGAGTCATTTGGTGAGTTTGGAGTGAAATCCAATCGCTAGAACTAAGCAAAACACCAACCACTCCATGTAAGGAACGAACTGGGTGCGAACTTGAATTGTCCAATTTCTTACACCTATTGATTTCGGATCGATTCCAAAACTTGGGCAACATCATAATAAGGTGGAAGGAGTCATTTGGTGAGTTTGGAGTGAAATCCAATCGCTAGAACTATAGAAAACACCAACCACTCCATGTGAGGAACGAACTGGGTGCGAACTTGAATTGTCCAATTTCTTCCACCTATTGATTTCGGATCGATTCCAAAACTTGGGCAACATCATAATAAGGTGGAAGGAGTCATTTGGTGAGTTTGGAGTGAAATCCAATCGCTAGAACTATTGAAAACACCAACCACTCCATGTGAGGAACGAACTGGGTGCGAACTTGAATTGTCCAATTTCTTCCCCCTATTGATTTCGGATCGATTCCAAAACTTGGGCAACAACATAATAAGGTGGGAGGAGTCATTTGGTGAGTTTGGAGTGAAATCCAATCGCTAGAACTAAGCAAAACACCAACCACTCCATGTAAGGAAAGAACTGGGTGCGAACTTGAATTGTCCAATTTCTTACACCTATTGATTTCGTATCGATTCCAAAACTTGGGCAACATCATAATAAGGTGGAAGGAGTCATTTGGTGAGTTTGGAGTGAAATCCAATCGCTAGAACTATTGAAAACACCAACCACTCCATGTAAGGAACGAACTGGGTGCGAACTTGAATTGTCCAATTTCTTACCCCTATTGATTTCGGATCGATTCCAAAACTTGGGCAACATCATAATAAGGTGGGAGGAGTCATTTGGTGAGTTTGGAGTGAAATCCAATCGCTAGAACTAAGCAAAACACCAACCACTCCATGTAAGGAACGAACTGGGTGCGAACTTGAATTGTCCAATTTCTTACACCTATTGATTTCGTATCGATTCCAAAACTTGGGCAACATCATAATAAGGTGGGAAGGAGTCATTTGGTGAGTTTGGAGTGAAATCCAATCGCTAGAACTAAGCAAAACACCAACCACTCCATGTAAGGAACGAACTGGGTGCGAACTTGAATTGTCCAATTTCTTACACCTATTGATTTCGGATCGATTCCAAAACTTGGGCAACATCATAATAAGGTGGGAGGAGTCATTTGGTGAGTTTGGAGTGAAATCCAATCGCTAGAACTAGGCAAAACACCAACCACTCCATGTAAGGAACGAACTGGGTGCGAACTTGAATTGTCCAATTTCTTACACCTATTGATTTCGGATCGATTCCAAAACTTGGGCAACATCATAATAAGGTGGAAGGAGTCATTTGGTGAGTTTGGAGTGAAATCCAATCGCTAGAACTATTGAAAACACCAACCACTCCATGTAAGGAACGAACTGGGTGCGAACATTGAATTGTCCAATTTCTTACACCTATTGATTTCGGATCGATTCCAAAACTTGGGCAACATCATAATAAGGTGGGAGGAGTCATTTGGTGAGTTTGGAGTGAAATCCAATCGCTAGAACTAAGCAAAACACCAACCACTCCATGTAAGGAACGAACTGGGTGCGAACTTGAATTGTCCAATTTCTTACACCTATTGATTTCGTATCGATTCCAAAACTTGGGCAACATCATAATAAGGTGGAAGGAGTCATTTGGTGAGTTTGGAGTGAAATCCAATCGCTAGAACTATGCAAAACACCAACCACTCCATGTAAGGAACGAACTGGGTGCGAACTTGAATTGTCCAATTTCTTACACCTATTGATTTCGGATCGATTCCAAAACTTGGGCAACATCATAATAAGGTGGGAGGAGTCATTTGGTGAGTTTGGAGTGAAATCCAATCGCTAGAACTAATGCAAAACACCAACCACTCCATGTAAGGAACGAACTGGGTGCGAACTTGAATTGTCCAATTTCTTACACCTATTGATTTCGGATCGATTCCAAAACTTGGGCAACATCATAATAAGGTGGGAGGAGTCATTTGGTGAGTTTGGAGTGAAATCCAATCGCTAGAACTAAGCAAAACACCAACCACTCCATGTAAGGAACGAACTGGGTGCGAACTTGAATTGTCCAATTTCTTACACCTATTGATTTCGGATCGATTCCAAAACTTGGGCAACATCATAATAAGGTGGAAGGAGTCATTTGGTGAGTTTGGAGTGAAATCCAATCGCTAGAACTATTGAAAACACCAACCACTCCATGTAAGGAACGAACTGGGTGCGAACTTGAATTGTCCAATTTCTTACCCCTATTGATTTCGGATCGATTCCAAAACTTGGGCAACATCATAATAAGGTGGGAGGAGTCATTTGGTGAGTTTGGAGTGAAATCCAATCGCTAGAACTAAGCAAAACACCAACCACTCCATGTAAGGAACGAACTGGGTGCGAACTTGAATTGTCCAATTTCTTACACCTATTGATTTCGTATCGATTCCGAAAACTTGGGCAACATCATAATAAGGTGGAAGGAGTCATTTGGTGAGTTTGGAGTGAAATCCAATCGCTAGAACTATTGAAAAACACCAACCACTCCATGTAAGGAACGAACAGGGTGCGAACATGAATTGTCCAATTTCTTACACCTATTGATTTCGGAATCGATTCCAAAACTTGGGCAACATCATAATCAGGTGGTAGGAGTCATTTGGTGAGTTTGGAGTGAAATCCAATAGCTAGAACTAAGCAAAACACCAACCACTCCATGTAAGGAACGAACTGGGTGCGAACTTGAATTGTCCAATTTCTTACCCCTATTGATTTCGGATCGATTCCAAAACTTGGGCAACATCATAATAAGGTGGGAGGAGTCATTTGGTGAGTTTGGAGTGAAATCCAATCAGCTAGAACTAAGCAAAACACCAACCACTCCATGTAAGGAACGAACTGGGTGCGAACTTGAATTGTCCAATTTCTTACACCTATTGATTTCGGATCGATTCCAAAACTTGGGCAACATCATAATAAGGTGGGAGGAGTCATTTGGTGAGTTTGGAGTGAAATCCAATCGCTAGAACTAAGCAAAACACCAACCACTCCATGTAAGGAACGAACTGGGTGCGAACTTGAATTGTCCAATTTCTTACACCTATTGATTTCGGATCGATTCCAAAACTTGGGCAACATCATAATAAGGTGGAAGGAGTCATTTCGGTGAGTTTGGAGTGAAATCCAATCGCTAGAACTATTGAAAACACCAACCACTCCATGTGAAGGAACGAACATGGGTGCGAACATTGAATTGTCCAATTTCTTACACCTATTGATTTCGGATCGATTCCAAAACTTGGGCAACATCATAATCAAGGTGGGAGGAGTCATTTGGTGAGTTTTGAGTGAAATCCAATTGCTAGAACTAAGCAAAACACCAACCACTCCATGTAAGGAACGAACTGGGTGCGAACTTGAATTGTCCAATTTCTTACACCTATTGATATTCGGATCGAATCCAAAACTTGGGAAACAATATAATAAGGTGGAAGGAGTCATTTGGTGAGCTTGGAGTGAAATCCAATCGCTAGAACTATTGAAAACACCAACCACTCCATGTGAGGAACGAACAGGGTGCGAACATTGAATTGTCCAATTTCTTACACCTATTGATTTCGGATCGATTCCAAAACTTGGGCAACATCATAATAAGGTGGAAGGAGTCATTTGGTGAGTTTTGAGTGAAATCCAATCGCTAGAACTAAGCAAAACACCAACCACTCCATGTAAGGAACGAACAGGGTGCGAACATGAATTGTCCAATTTCTTACACCTATTGATTTCGGATCGATTCCAAAACTTGGGCAACATCATAATAAGGTGGGAGGAGTCATTTGGTTAGTTTGGAGTGAAATCCAATAGCTAGAACTAAGCAAAACACCAACCACTCCACGTAAGGAACGAACTGGGTGCGAACTTGAATTGTCCAATTTCTTACCCCTATTGATTTCGGATCGATTCCAAAACTTGGGCAACATCATAATAAGGTGGGAGGAGTCATTTGGTGAGTTTGGAGTGAAATCCAATCGCTAGAACTAAGCAAAACACCAACCACTCCATGTAAGGAACGAACTGGGTGCGAACTTGAATTGTCCAATTTCTTACCCCTATTGATTTCGGATCGATTCCAAAACTTGGGCAACATCATAATAAGGTGGGAGGAGAGCATTTGGTGAGTTTGGAGTGAAATCCAATCGCTAGAACTAAGCAAAACACCAACCACTCCATGTAAGGAACGAACTGGGTGCGAACTTGAATTGTCCAATTTCTTACACCTATTGATTTCGGATCGATTCCAAAACTTGGGAAACATCATAATAAGGTGGAAGGAGTCATTTGGTGAGTTTGGAGTGAAATCCAATCGCTAGAACTATTGAAAACACCAACCACTCCATGTGAGGAACGAACAGGGTGCGAACATGAATTGTCCAATTTCTTGCACCTATTGATTTCGGATCGATTCTAAAACTTGGGCAACATCATAATAAGGTGGGAGGAGTCATTTCGGTTAGTTTGGAGTGAAATCCAATAGCTAGAACTAAGCAAAACACCAACCACTCCACTGTAAGGAACGAACTGGGTGCGAACTTGAATTGTCCAATTTCTTACCCCTATTGATTTCGGATCGATTCCAAAACTTGGGCAACATCATAATAAGGTGGGAGGAGTCATTTGGTGAGTTTGGAGTGAAATCCAATCGCTAGAACTAAGCAAAACACCAACCACTCCATGTAAGGAACGAACTGGGTGCGAACTTGAATTGTCCAATTTCTTACACCTATTGATTTCGGATCGATTCCAAAACTTGGGCAACATCATAATAAGGTGGGAGGAGTCATTTGGTGAGTTTGGAGTGAAATCCAATCGCTAGAACTAAGCAAAACACCAACCACTCCATGTAAGGAACGAACTGGGTGCGAACTTCAATTGTCCAATTTCTTACACCTATTGATTTCGGATCGATTCCAAAACTTGGGCAACATCATAATAAGGTGGGAGGAGTCATTTGGTGAGTTTGGAGTGAAATCCAATCGCTAGAACTAATGCAAAACACCAACCACTCCATGTAAGGAACGAACTGGGTGCGAACTTGAATTGTCCAATTTCTTACACCTATTGATTTCGGATCGATTCCAAAACTTGGGCAACATCATAATAAGGTGGAAGGAGTCATTTGGTGAGTTTGGAATGAAATCCAATCGCAGAGGTAAATTCTTGGCTTTGGAAGGGCTGTAGCGAGGGCCATTAGGGCAGGAGTCGAAAGAAAGGCTCCAGGACGTTCGAAGCAGGAAGCGAGGTCACTAAGTGATAGGGAGGTTTTCTCGGAATTGGGGAAAGAAGGCAAAGGGAGTTATGGAGTTCAGAGTGAGCCTTTGAGAAGGGCGAACTCAGCAATTTTTCGAGTGTGGAGAAAGCACGCAGCAGGTTGGGTATTTATGCTCATAGCAAGGAGGTGTGATTCTCGTGAAGCGGGACAGCCTGGCACCACACTCGAGCCCGTGAGTTTTTGTCAGAGATCTGACGGTCGGCGATGTGATTAAAGCAAGGGGAATGATGGCTCGGGCGAATAGAGGGCTTAACGACGTGGTAAAAGTCTGAGACCGTCGTTTCACTTGACAAGGTGAAGCGACGCCCTGAGCAGTAATGACCTGCACGACGTGCCCAAAGCACTGAATGCGCCGACTGTCTGACTCGTTTGATGCCCCAGTTGTCAGTCACCTCGGAAGGCTAAAGGTCCATCCCTTGGAATCCATTCGGCCCCTACCCATGCCGAGGCCGAAGAATCCAGGGATGTGGGGGCAATGTTTGTGCCTGATAAACCACGGCCGTGAATTGGCCGAGGGAATAACTCTTCTCGGCCTCAAGCTGAAACACAGCGTTTTGTCAGGGTGTTTGGCTTTCCAGAGAAACACGAGGAAAATCGCCAAGGCATGGTTATCTCGGCCAAGGTTATAGGCCGAGGCCGAGATAGGACGAGGTCACGGCCAAAGGCACTAAAGTCAGATCATCACGTGACAGCAGGGCCCCACGCCTCATTTAATGAAGCAAGGTCTCTGTTTATTGCAGCAAACCCACTGGCCAAGAATGAGCATTTAATGCGCGAGGGAAGGTGGGAAGTGATTGAAGTCAGGATTTGGTGACAGAGATCAGAGTGATTAGACGCCAACATTCTCACAAAGCTCTTTGCAGCTTGAGAGATTAGGTAATTGGCTATCAGAGCAATAAATGCGTCTCCACGGCCAGAAGCGCAGAACCCACGATCAGGGCGGCGGCCGAGATTCACCGGGATTCATGGAGTCACACCACCATACTTCACGATCCCAAATGTCGATTGGACTACCCACTTGGTATAATCAGGCTCCACCATGCAGATTTTCAGCCTCGATTATCCCTCCAGGAGCTTTGCCTATAAATACAAGACTCAGGACCACTTTAAAAGGGTTCAAACACCAAACAAAAGCCTCCCACGGAGCAACTTATATTTTCCTGTAATGCACTTTCAATATCTTTACTTGCTTTTCTAGGAGTAGTGTTAGTTTGTAAGGAAAATCCATTCATCAATATATCAAACGACCCTTGATTTTCAAGGCGCCGGAGCACCACCCTTGTTGTTCGCTCACTCACCCCATATATCATACGACCGCCGCTCATCGAGTGGCGCGCCGGAGCACCGCCCCAAAACCCACCAAACACCACCACTCAACGGCCTTGTAGTTCAGGCCGTGAACCCTACAGCCGAGACTAGTTCCTCTCTCGGCTACAATCGTTTGATTAGAAGACGAGTTCAGACAGGCGCACCATCGAAACACTATCAACACCTCAAACATCTCGACGCACGGTAGACCGTGCTGGCACGCCCGCGCTACAAACGCACCCGTCCAAAAGCAGGAAACCGCGTGTTTCACGCAGATCCCCTCGGCCCGGAACCCCAGGCCGTGAGATTTGCGCGGCAGACACTTTTGGCACGCCCGGTGGGACACTTGTCAAAAAAACTTGTGATGGAAACCAACGTTCCTACCACAACGGACCGCCTGGCCGAGTCCATACAAAAACAGGCAGCGATTGAAGAGCAGATGTCCAAGCAGGCTTACAGGATAGAGACATCCTTCATGGCCGCAGTGGACAGATTCTCCTCTGAGTTGCGAACTTTTTTCCAAGAAGAGATGCCGACAACCTCACCCGCGGCGTCTCCCGAAGCTGGACGAAATGGCCGAGAAAGCGAAACACACGGCGAAAACAGCAGCCTCGGCATTTATGGCCGCACCGAAGTGTCAGGCCACGGCCAGCATTCTCCGCTACCAACCAATGGCCGGGGGCAGCGCCAGCCTACGAGGACGGATCCTGGGCTAATCCATACGATGAAAACCACGCGCGGCCCATTTCACGCATTAGCCAGAGCAGCAGGACGGAGTAACCCTGCGGTGTCCACGGTCCAGAGTATCGCCCCGACCCATATTTTGGCCGACCAAGCACGATCCGGCCAAAGTAACATGGCCGAAGCATTACCGCGACAAAACGATCAAGAAGGATCGACAGCTGCGCCGCCAGTACAAATACACGATCCAGCCATTCTGGTGACAACACGGACGCACTGGGAGTCTCACCATGCTCCAACCCAACAAAACCAGGTAGCCATACCTCGATGGCTGGCGGACCGAATACGCCCCTGGTCCAAATCCACGGTGTTAAATTGCCGTCAACTAACTCGGTCATTCAGGCCGAGCTCCTATAATCAAACGGCCCAGCATATAAGGCCGCAAAACGGCGTGCAAAAGGGTAGGCCGTTTCGAGGGTTTCAGCCCGGATACACCCGGCCTCTCATGAAAGAGGATGTAATACAAAGGCAACTAGGGGCACCCGGTTGCCCAAGGCCGTGCCTGCCAAGGGAGCCTAGAAATCGGCACGGCCTGCCTCCCAAGGTTTTTGGGGTCGGCCGTACCTCAAAAAGGTCAACCGTGGGCACACCTCCCTATATCTCGGCCGACGACCACGGCCCTAATAGTTTATTAAAGTGGGGGGTTCGAGCCCCTCGAATTGGCAGGCGACATGGCCGAATGAGGAGGTCTTACTCACGGCCAAAACAGCCGAAATTCGACGCCTGCAAACCAGTGCAAGTTGAAAGAAAGATGGCGCCGAGAAACTATGATAAAAAGGTGAAGAAAAAAAAGGGGAGGTAGTTAAACGAGTTGAATGAACGGTGCGGTCAATATAAAAGCAAAAGACATGCATTCGATCATTCAGAAAATGGGGATCCACCCCACATACAGTCCAAACGGCATCTATACAGAAAGGTAAAACGGCCAGTTAAGGCCGAAACGTCCAAAGGGCATCTATACAGGAAGTTCAAAACGGCCAGTTAAGGCCGAAACAGTACAGACATGGGCTAGCCTGGAAATAGGGTTTTTACTCCGGCCTCGGCAAGCGTAAGGGCCGTCACTCAGGATACAGGTTCGGCTGGGTGAACCTGAGGCCGCAATTACGACCAGTGGCCAGGTCGTAGTTCTAGACATGGGCGCAGCCGGGCATAACCAGGGCCGGCACTTCGGCCATGTTAAGGGCCGTCACGCCGGCCATGATAGACGGCCATCGCTCTGGCCACCGTCACCGGCCGTCGCCCTAACCATATTAAGGGTCGTCACTCCGGCCATATTGAAGGCCGCTGTTTCTACTGTAGACACGACCACGGTGCTCAGCCGAACGAGCTCGGCTGTATTGAGGTCATCGTGCCAGGTTCTCCTGTCTTCATTAGGCTGCCAGGCTATCTGGACCAGGCCAAATTACCAAGACACGGGAATCAGCAGAGGTAAATTCTTGGCTTTGGAAGGGCTGTAGCGAGGGCCATTAGGGCAGGAGTCGAAAGAAAGGCTCCAGGACGTTCGAAGCAGGAAGCGAGGTCACTAAGTGATAGGGAGGTTTTCTCGGAATTGGGGAAAGAAGGCAAAGGGAGTTATGGAGTTCAGAGTGAGCCTTTGAGAAGGGCGAACTCAGCAATTTTTCGAGTGTGGAGAAAGCACGCAGCAGGTTGGGTATTTATGCTCATAGCAAGGAGGTGTGATTCATGGAGTCACACCACCATACTTCACGATCCCAAATGTCGATTGGACTACCCACTTGGTATAATCAGGCTCCACCATGCAGATTTTCAGCCTCGATTATCCCTCCAGGAGCTTTGCCTATAAATACAAGACTCAGGACCACTTTAAAAGGGTTCAAACACCAAACAAAAGCCTCCCACGGAGCAACTTATATTTTCCTGTAATGCACTTTCAATATCTTTACTTGCTTTTCTAGGAGTAGTGTTAGTTTGTAAGGAAAATCCATTCATCAATATATCAAACGACCCTTGATTTTCAAGGCGCCGGAGCACCACCCTTGTTGTTCGCTCACTCACCCCATATATCATACGACCGCCGCTCATCGAGTGGCGCGCCGGAGCACCGCCCCAAAACCCACCAAACACCACCACTCAACGGCCTTGTAGTTCAGGCCATGAACCCTACAGCCGAGACTAGTTCCTCTCTCGGCTACAATCGTTTGATTAGAAGACGAGTTCAGACAGGCGCACCATCGAAACACTATCAACACCTCAAACATCTCGACGCACGGTAGACCGTGCTGGCACGCCCGCGCACAAACGCACCCTGTCCAAAAGCAGGAAACCGCGTGTTTCACGCAGATCCCCTCGGCCCGGAACCCCAGGCCGTGAGATTTGCGCGGCAGACAGAAATAACGACGGCAAATAACCGACGTAGTTAATATAGTACACGTCAGTAAAATACTAAAACCGACGTAGATTTCATACATAAAAGCTTAAAAAGGGCCCTTTCGACTATAATAGACGACGGTTTTAGTAAAACACAGACGTTGAAATAATGTTAAATGTCAAAAACAACTACAAAACCGACGTAAATATTATTATCAACGTCTCTAAATACACAAAAACCGACGTGTAAAACTTAGAAACCGTCTTGGTTAATAAATACTGCGTTCACTAAATGAAAAAACTGACGTCTTAAACATATAACATGGCATATATTTACTTAAACAGACGTAAAAACAACAATAACCACGACCCTTTATATCACCACAGACGTTGAAAATGATTTTGACGGCTTGAACACAAAAAAAACGACGTGGTTAATATAGTACACGTCACAAAAGAACTAAAACCGACGTCGATTTGGTACATAAACGCATAAAAAAGAGACCTTTCGACTATAATAGACGACGGTTGTATTAAAACACAGACGTTTAAATAATTTTAAATGTCAAAAACAACTATAAAACCGACGTAAATAGTTTTATCAACGTCTCTAAATTAAATAAAACCGACGTGTCAAACTTAGAAAGCGCCGTGGTTAATAAATACTACGTTCAGTAAATGAAAAAACCGACGTCTTAAACATATAACATGGCATATATTTACTTGAACAGACGTAAAAACAACAATAACCACGACCCTTTATATCACCACAGACGTTGAAAATGATTTTGACGGCTTGAACACAAAAAAAACGACGTGGTTAATATAGTACACGTCACAAAAGAACTAAAACCGACGTCGATTTGGTACATATACGCATAAAAAAGAGACCTTTCGACTATAATAGACGACGGTTGTATTAAAACACAGACGTTTAAATAATTTTAAATGTCAAAAACAATTATAAAACCGACGTAAATAGTTTTATCAACGTCTCTAAATTAAATAAAACCGACGTGGAAAACTTAGAAAGCGCCGTGGTTAATAAATACTACGTTCACTAAATGAAAAAACTGACGTCTTAAACATATAACATGGCATATATTTACATGAACAGACGTAAAAACAACAATAACCACGACCCTTTATATGACCACAGACGTTGAAAATGATTTTGACGGCTTGAACACAAAAAACACGACGTGGTTAATATAGTACACGTCACAAAAGAACTAAAACCGACGTCGATTTGGTACATAAACGCATAAAAAAGAGACCTTTCGACTGTAATAGACGACGGTTGTATTAAAACACAGACGTTTAAATAATTTTAAATGTCAAAAAAAACTTACAAACCGACGTAAATAGTTTTATCAACGTCTCTAAATCAAACAAAACCGACGTGTCAAACTTAGAAACCGCCGTGGTTAATAAATACTACGTTCACTAAATGAAAAAACCGACGTCTTAAACATATAACATGGCATATATTTACTTGAACAGACGTAAAAACAACAATAACCACGACCCTTTATATCACCACAGACGTTGAAATGGCGGTTTTTATTTCATTTTTGCGTTGTCATTCCACGTCGGTTGTGAAAACCCGACGTTGGTTGTTTTTAAGACGTCTCGTTTTGCGATTTTTGTAACTTGACCGTCGTATTTTTAGCTTTAACCGATTATTTTTTAATTTTTGATTTGTTGTGCCCAAAGCTTGCAGAATGAAAATGTGATCGGAATTAAAATTATATACAGAGCTATGAATTAATGTCATACAATTAACTGCATAACTAATGTCATACATTACAACAATCAATCAATCCATATATCTTCACACCCATCTCTAATGTTCTCACTCCCAAACTCACCCACTAGGTTATCAAATGTGTCAACATTTGGTATCCCTCTAGAAAATGGCTCACACTCAATTCTAATATCACCTAGCACATCATCACCAATAACATCATTATATTCTCTATTAGGCATTGATAACACTACCGACCAACCACGATGCATTGGGTCGTCAACATAAAATACTTGTTTGACTTGAGAAGCCATAACAAATTGGTCATTCCTATGTCCAATTTTACTCAGATCTACAAGGGTAAATCCAAGTTCGTCGACTACAAGGCCCGAAGTGTTATCTATCCAATCACACCTCAAGACTGGGATTCTAAACTTTTGGTAGTCAAGATCCCAAATTTCTTGAATAACCCCATAAAAACCCATATTGGAGACAATAGGGTTTTTATCCTTGGCACTAGCAACTTGCATAGTATGTGCAAGTAAATAAACTCCACTATTTTGGACAGTTCGCACATCATCTTGTGCCTTGGTGCTAAATTTGACACCATTAATAAGATAGCTCCTATATGATGGCACTACCATGCTTGGACCAGCTGCTAACCATCTTAAATTTTCTGATATGCCATTATAATCTTCCCCATTAAATTCACTTTGAACCTACAAATTAAACATATATATTAATTCAATCTAACATATATATAGAAAGAAAGAAAATTAAAATAATAAGTTGAATATGTCATTCAATAACATATATACCTTAACACGTAGCCATTGAATGAAAGTGCTATTGTGCTTATCTTGTAGCCACTTTGTTCTCTTTCTAAATTTCGGATAAGTGGTCTTGATGTGGATCATATGTTCCCTACAATTGACACGAAAAAAACACGCATTACGGTCCCTTATATATAAGATAAATATAAGGAGTAATAATATTTAACATGGCTACATATATATGAAAAATTAAACTCATACGTACTCGATATAAGGTAGGACTTCCTCCGTATTCTCCAAGACATATAGATGTGCCTGGTTCAACAAGTCCATATCAACTAAGCTCACTGTGCAACCTGATAATGGCTTTGAAACTCCCATATTCTGGCTTGAAGGCACTCCAAATGTACTAACATCAAATAAATGCTCGGTACAAAACTCTACAGCTTCTTCAGCTATATACCGCTCAGCAATGCAACCTTCGGGACGAGTACGATTCTGAACATACCCCTTTAGCACTTTCATATATCTTTCCAAGATTTTGTAACGCAAAATTCAAAAATCCTTCCACCCCTAACTCATATGCCTTCGATCTTCTATCCGCATGCATCCATGACTTATCCATCTCACACTCTATCAAATTCATATAAATATATATATATTAAAGTGGAAAGACCAGCAATGAAACACTACCTCATTCAAATAGCAGAGAACAAAATGAAAATTAAATATAAAACATGGAAAAGACGACGGTTTATAAAAATAATCGTCGTTTAATATACATTCCGACGACGGCATCTATAGTCACCGTCGTCATTAAGATACCCAAACCCAGAAATTTGAACAGTGTTCTGGTAGCCTAAAGACGACGTCTAATGGAGAACCAGTTGTCTTTAGGCTACCAGTTGCGGCTTAAAACGCAGACGACGGGAGTAAATGAACAACCGACGTATAATAAACATTTGGACGACGGTTTGATCCTTCAACCGTCGTCGTAGTAAAAAAAAACAGCTTAAATCTCCCATCCCCATTCCTTTTCCAAGAACCCATGGCCAAACAAACATAAAAGAACCCAAACAGAGAGCAATTATTACAAGATTGCAAACACCAAAACCCTAATATAGCTACCAACGAAAACATTTATGGATTTAAGAAGAGATTAGGGTTGTACTTACATGGATATTGAGAGAGAGCTGCGAGAATATAACAACTGCTTCAGAGAGAGCTTGGAGAATCTACGTACCCAATGCTTTGAGAGAGAGCTTGGAGAATCTACGTACCCAATGAGAGATCTTGGAGAATCTACGTACCAAATGCTTTGAGAGTGATCTTGGAGAATCTACGTACCCAATGCTTTGAGAGAGAGCTGAGAGAATATAACCAAAGCTTGAGAGAGAGCTGAGAGAATATAACCAAAGCTTGAGACAGAGCTGAGAGAATATAACAAATGCTTTGAGAGTGATGTTGGGACTAGAGTTGTACTTACATGGATATTGAGAGAGAGCTTGGAGAACGAAAACTTTCAGACAAATTTATGTTGAAGAGAGAGAATGAACTATTTGAGGGTTAAAGGGAAATTCTGAAAATTTTAGGTCGCGGTCAAAATTTTTTAAGTACCGCGTTTTTCAACCACGACGGTCAACACTTATAATGACGTCTAATAATTACTTACAACGGCGGTTATAATAAATTTCCGACGTTGTAAACACTAAAGACGTCGCTATTTTATAACTGACGTCGTCAACCGAATTCAATTAGTCTTTGTTAATGTAGTTGACCAAAAACAGCGGGAGAAAACCGGCGTCGTTTCAAAAAACCCTAAACCCTAAATTTTAAAATAATTTTTTAAAAAGACACAAGTACGAGAAAAATGAACCGAAAATTGCTATGGATTCCTTACAACATTGCCTTCTACAATAGTAGGCTAAAATATGGATTTCATAATTTTGAATTTATGGGCACCAATGGATCACATAAACCTTAGGGTTATGTTATGTAAAGTATAAGGAGTACAATGCTTTGTCTCTAAATTTGTTTGAATTTTGTTATCATTTGAACTTTGAAAACTAAAATTACATTTTTCAGGCCTTAACGGGCAAGATATTGTCTCAATCAGTGCATAGAATTTGCCGATATATTTTTCGGATTTTGTTTTGAATATATTATTAATATTAGTAATTAAATACAATAAAAAAATATTTCCAAAATTATATTTTTTAAAGCTTTAGGATAGAGACAATATTCCAATGCTTGGTAGTTTTCAGTATAATTTTTGGATATAGTTATGAATTTAATATGGATTTAAATAAAATATAAAAGTCAATAACAATTAAATTAAAAATGACTTAGCCGACGTTGTATCCCTTTACAACGACTTTAAACATAATAAACCGACGTTGAAACTATATTTAAGAATATACACAGGATGAATTAATTACAAACCGTCGTTGTTATAGTATTAAACGTCATTTTAGTCTATGTAACGGACGTTGTTTAAATATATAAAGGCGGATATTTAATAATATCCGCCTTTGTATATTATTATAACGTCGTTAAGGTTATACTAACCGACGTAGTATATGAATACAAATTCATTTATACAGGATGAATTAATTATATACCGTCGTTGTTATGTCTATTACACGTCATTTTGTTGTATATAACTGACGTTGTTTATTTATACAAAGGCGGATATTTAGAAATATCCGCCTTTGTATATTATTTAGACGTCGATAAGGTTATACTAACGGACGTAGTATATGAGTACAAATTCATTTATGCAGGATGAATTAATTATAAACCGTCGTTGTTTTTACTATTACACGTCGTTTTTAAGAATTACCGTCGATGTTATATTTCCATTTACTGCAAGACGACCATTGTCTACACGTATGAGACGTGTAAATTAGAATCAGACGTCGGTGTTTGGGAACTAAACAAATTTTAAATATTTATGTACATTTTAAATAAACTAAATTAAACCTGAACATTGTTCATAAATATTTATCTACATCAATTATCCTTCGGTAATTGCTTGTTCACGAATTCTGCCCATTCATGCCTAACTTCGTCAATATCCTCTTGTTTATACTGAAGTTTATCTTTTTTCTTGTCAAACTGCAAAATAAACCAAAAAAACCGACGTGTTATAAGGATACAAACGACGGTTAAACAAAAATATGACGTAGTAAAATAAAGAAAGTATATCTAAAATGTTGCGTTTTACCTTCTTCTCGAAATTTAGGTCTGGATCATGAATTATATCTCTCATGAATCGCATCACGTAATAGCCACACTCTACACTTGTTGGTTGTTCAGGAGTGCCATGTAGATTTTTCCAAATGGCCTGCTGTTTACGTGAATTTTTATTTATATGAATGTTAAACATTTTAATTGACCTGTTACAAGAAAACAAAGGGTGTTAATGACAAAACAAAAAATTTAAATACAAATAGTAACCGTCGTGGTAAATCAGTCAAAACGACGGAGTTTTTTAAACCAAGACGTTATATTTTGTTTAAAACGGCGGTAAAACCTAACCGTCGTTGTGTAACGTTATAACGTCGGTAAGAGTAAAAAACGTCGTATGACAAAAAATTGAGCAGAAAAAATTAAAACGTTCTTAAATAAAATGCAAACGACGTGGTAGTTAAATTAAAACGACGTTTTTAAGAAAATACGGACGTGGTAGTTAAATTAAAACGTCGGTAATATCTTCCTGTCGTTATATTTTATAATAACGTCGGTATTAGTAAAAACCGTCGTTTATTTAAATACTTTATAGGAAAAATCATAAATCAGAAGAAATCAACTTACGTATTCACTATATTTTTCATTTCGTCGTCAACCATGCGTTTTGGCAGTGAATTCATGTAATAGGCAGTCTCCGTTAATGGTCTCACAATTACCATCACCCAATGACCCCTGCACATAATGATTCATATTAGAAAGAAAAATATTAGAAGCTCAGGAAAATACTTTAAATGGTACTAACCCTGGATTATAAGGGACCAAGAAAAATTGATTCCCATCTGCTGTATTCAGGCGGTTTGACAGGTTTTTTATTCGGTCTGATATTGATCCAGCTCCAGAGCTCACTAGCCCAGGGTCCACGAGGCCAACAAGGTTTACAAGATTTGCCATTTTTAAATAGTCAAATAGGAACCTAAATATATGAAAGTCAATTAAATGAGATTTTAATTTAAAAGAAAGGAAAATGTAAAACAAAATGGGATTAGGGAGAATTACCTCATGTATACTGATATCACTGTGGTTCCTATCTCAACCATGGAACCAAACTGCAAAACATCTTCAGTGAAGAGGAAGGTATCATGCTCAATGCCAAACACTTCCTTGGGCATGTGAATTGTTAGAGCCTCGTTACCATTAGGCAACAACTTGGTCTGGAAATGTTGGCATAAGGCTAAAAGAGGACGTGGCATGTCTAGCTTTGAGAGATCCTGTTTAAAGAAATTAATAAAGAAATATAAGTTAGTTTGTGTGTGAACTAAAATAAACGACTCTAACTAAACACAAAAAACAGATGTGGTATATAATATAAACGACGGTTTCTAGTTAATACTGACGGTGGAAAGGTTATACACGTCGGTAAATAGATAACCGTCGTTGTATTGAATTTATAACGTCGCTATACTATAGAAAGGTCGTCTAATATAAATACAGTTAATGAAATCATGAAATAGACGACGGTTTATAAAAGCGTCGTGGTATTTAATGAAACACGACGTGTCTTGTAAGAAACAGACGTATATACCGTCGTTATTTTAAATTTTTACGTCGGCTATTAAAGGAGCGACGTCTTTTTAAAATTTAAAAAGCAGAAATAGAAAATAGCAGAGATTTTACCGTGTCCTCTTTCTCTTTTGCAGCAGTATCAGCTTCAGGCTTCGGATCTTCTAATTCCAAAGCTAGGGGTCTTATATTAGTGGCCCCAGAGCAGCTTGCCTTATCAGACATTGGATTTTTTGGGCTTTGATCTTGAGGGGGTAAAATAATTGGAGGAATTGGAGTCCTTGGAGAAATTGGGGTTTGGAGCATCTGGCTGGGATCAAAATTAGGAACTAGTTGACGGATATATGCCAACAAAGCCTCCCTCTCTGCTCTGACTGCTTCCATTATAGTTTCCCTTGACTTCGCCTCAATCCTCAAGGTCTCTTCTCTGACTGCCTCCCTCACACTTTCCTTCAATTTGTCACCAAATTTCACTCTCTGCTGCTTCGGCAAATTGAAGAACTGAGTCGGGGTAACGCCAGCACCAGCTCCTCTGACTCTCCCACCATGCTCCGGGGTTCCCAAAGCCAGAGTCAAGATATCATTGCTCCCGGAGACAGTCAGAGTGCCTTCGGAGACTTGCTTTTGCAAATCATCCTAAAAGAGAGAAAGAGAGATTGTTAGAACCTGAGCAGGGTGTATGACAGATACATATACCGACGTTGTAAATTATAAACAACGACGGTGTTTATTAAATGACAGACGTGGTATTAATTTAAAACGTCTGTATATAAATACCGTCGTTGTTTATACTTTACAACGTCGGTATATAAAAATACGTCGTATATTCAAAATAAAACAGATTAAGACATAAATAAAAAACCGTCGTAGTATTCAAAGTAAGACGACGGATTATTAAACAAACAGACGTAGATGTACAATTCCATACGGCTGCACAAAATTACCGTCGTTGTATAATCATTCTAACGTCTAGAGAAGATAAAACCGTCGTAATTTTTAATGAAGAAGTGAAAAAACTTGACTGAAATATGCATTCTTTTCCAGAAATTGTGCACCACAAAATTCAGTGAAATAGACAGAGAGAATCCGAAATGAATAGGGGTAAGAAATTGGACAATTCAAGTTCGCACCCAGTTCGTTCCTTAGATGGAGTGGTTGGTGTTTTGCTTAGTTATAGCTGTTGGATTTCACTCCAAACTCACCAAATGACTCCTCCCACCTTATTATGATGTTGCCCAAGTTTTGGGATCGATCCGAAAAGAATAGGAGTAAGAAATTGGACAATTCAAGTTCGCACCCAGTTCGTTCCTTAGATGGAGTGGTTGGTGTTTTGCTTAGTTCTAGCCGTTGGATTTCACTCCAAACTCAACAAATGACTCCTCCCACCTTATTATGATGTTGCCCAAGTTTTGGGATCGATCCGAAAAGAATAGGTGTAAGAAATTGGACAATTCAACTTCGCACCCAGTTCGTTCCTTACATGGAGTGGTTTGTATTTTCAATATTTCTAGCGATTGGATTTCACTCCAAACTCACCAAATGACTCCTTCCACCTTTTTATGATGTTGTCCAAGTTTTGGAATCGATCCGAAATCAATAGGTGTAAGAAATTGGACAATTCAAGTTCGCACCCAGTTCGTTCCTTACATGGAGTGGTTGGTGTTTTGCTTAGTTCTAGCAATTGGATTTCACTCCAAACTCACCAAATGACTCCTCCCACCTTATTATGATGTTACCCAAGTTTTGGAATCGATCCGAAATCAATAGGGGTAAGAAATTGGACAATTCAAGTTCGCACCAGTTCGTTCCTTACATGGAGTGGTTGGTGTTTTGCTTAGTTCTAGCTATTGGATTTCACTCCAAACTAACCAAATGACTCCTCCCACCTTATTATGATGTTACCCAAGTTTCGGAATCAATTCGAAATCACTAGGGGTAATAAATTGGACAATTCAAGTTCGCACCCAATTCGTTCCTTACATGGAGTGGTTGGTGTTTTCAATAGTTCTAGCGATTGGATTTCACTCCAAACTCACCAAATGACTCCTCCCACCTTATTATGATGTTGCCCAAGTTTTGGAATCGATCCGAAATCAATAGGTGTAAGAAATTGGACAATTCAAGTTCGCACCCAGTTCGTTCCTTACATGGAGTGGTTGGTGTTTTGCGTAGTTCTAGCGATTGGATTTCACTCCAAACTCACCAAATGACTCCTCCCACCTTATTATGATGTTGCCCAAGTTTTGGAATCGATTCGAAATCAATAGGTGTAATAAATTGGACAATTCAAGTTCGCACCCAGTTCGTTCCTTACATAGAGTGGTTGGTGTTTTGCTTAGTTCTAGCTATTGGATTTCACTCCAAACTAACCAAATGACTCCTTCCACCTTATTATGATGTTTCCCAAGTTTTGGAATCAATCCGAAAAAAATAGGAGTAAGAAATTGGACAATTCAAGTTCGCACCCAGTTCGTTCCTTACATGGAGTGGTTGGTGTTTGTCTTAGTTCTAGCTATTGGATTTCACTCCAAACTGACCAAATGACTCCTCCCACCTTATTATGATGTTGCCCAAGTTTTGGAATCGATCCGAAATCAATAGGTGTAAGAAATTGGACAATTCAAGTTCGCACCCAGTTCGTTCCTTGCATGGAGTGGTTGGTGTTTTGCTTAGTTCTAGCGATTGGATTTCACTCCAAACTCACCAAATGACTCCTCCCACCTTATTATGATGTTGCCCAAGTTTTGGAATCGATCCGAAATCTATAGGGGTAAGAAATTGGACAATTCAAGTTCGCACCCAGTTCGTTCGTTACATGGAGTGGTTTGTATTTTCAATATTTCTAGCGATTGGATTTCACTCCAAACTCACCAAATGACTCCTTCCACCTTTTTATGATGTTACCCAGGTTTTGGAATCGATCCGAAATCAATAGGTGTAAGAAATTGGACAATTCAAGTTCGCACCCAGTTCGTTCCTTACATGGAGTGGTTGGTGTTTTGCTTAGTTCTAGCAATTGGATTTCACTCCAAACTCACCAAATGACTCCTCCCACCTTATTATGATGTTACCCAAGTTTTGGAATCGATCCGAAATCAATAGGGGTAAGAAATTGGACAATTCAAGTTCGCGCCAGTTCGTTCCTTACATGGAGTGGTTGGTGTTTTGCTTAGTTCTAGCTATTGGATTTCACTCCAAACTAACCAAATGACTCCTCCCACCTTATTATGATGTTGCCCAAGTTTTGGAATCGATCCGAATTCAATAGGGGTAAGAAATTGGACAATTCAAGTTCGCACCCAGTTCGTTCCTTACATGGAGTGGTTGGTGTTTTCAATAGTTCTAGCGATTGGATTTCACTCCGAACTCACCAAATGACTCCTTCCACCTTATTATGATGTTTCCCAAGTTTTGGGATCGATCCGAAAAAAATAGGAGTAAGAAATTGGACAATTCAAGTTCGCACCCAGTTCGTTCCTTACATGGAGTGGTTGGTGTTTTTCTTAGTTCTAGCTATTGGATTTCACTCCAAACTCACCAAATGACTCCTCCCACCTTATTATGATGTTGCCCAAGTTTTGGAATCGATCCGAAATCAATAGGTGTAAGAAATTGGACAATTCAAGTTCGCACCCAGTTCGTTCCTTACATGGAGTGGTTGGTGTTTTGCTTAGTTCTAGCGATTGGATTTCACTCCAAACTAACCAAATGACTCCTCCCACCTTATTATTATGTTGCCCAAGTTTTGGAATCGATCCGAAATCAATAGGTGTAGGAAATTGGACAATTCAAGTTCGCACCCAGTTCGTTCCTTACATGGAGTGGTTGGTGTTTTGCTTAGTTCTAGCGATTGGATTTCACTCCAAAGTCACCAAATGACTCCTCCCACCTTATTGTGATGTTGCCCAAGTTTTGGAATCGATCCGAAATCAATAGGTGTAAGAAATTGGACAATTCAAGTTCGTACCCAATTCGTTCCTTACATGGAGTGGTTGCACAATGCCAAATTTCACTTTTAGCAACACTGCATAGGCATCGGTAAATAATGAAATCGATGCTATTAGTAGATTATGCATCGATTTCAAAAATAACGGTACTAAACAGGTATAAAGACATCAGTTGAAATTTTTGTATTTTTATGACGATGCTTTTATTACCGTTTAGCATCATCTACATAACCACAGATGCCTAAAGTGGTTAGTTTATTTATTTATTTTTAAGTGGGACATTTTTTGGTAACATCCTCCGATGCCTAAAGTCAAGTCAACCCTAACCCAAAAGTTTCACGCTCTCCCTCGCAAACTCTGCCCGAAACTTCATCTCCCTCTCAATTTTTTCACTCCCTCTCAAATTGTCACCCCCAATTACTTCGTCCACTTCCAGAGCCCTCTCTGACCGTAAACTGAATCACTCTCTCTCTACCCAAAACCCTTTCTGGCTCTATCTGATTCCAAATCCCTTTTATTCTCTTTAACCCCAAACGAGCTCATTCTTTCTCTTCTAGAAATCCTCTTCGTTCCCAAACCCTCTCACGACTGCAATCGCAAGGTAACCCTAACTCTCTCTATCGCTCTCTTATTTTCCAGAAGCTATAAAAAAGTTCTTTCAATTTAGCCTTGTGGAACCTCACGGCTGCACCCCTAATTTGATTCCCAGAAATGCAAGAGAGGTGCTGTGGATCCTAAGGCTGGAGAAATATTGAAGGATTTTGCAAAAAAAGATCTGGATAATGAGTTCAACAAGGTTGATGATCTGAAGAACGAGAGTAATATTATTAGGCTGGACTTGGACATGGGGTTCTTCAAAGATCACAAGGAGGAAGTGGATTTGGAACTTCGACTTGGGCATCTGTAAGTGCAAAACTTCGCCTACTTGTGTGGGAATTTATCCCAAGTTAGTTTAGATTTGTTTTTATGCTGCACTTTATTTTTAAAATGAAATTTATTTTCCCCTTTCTTCTTAATTAGCTACCCAACAATGAAATCAGAGATGCTTTGAGAAGGTTAATTTTTGTATGGATCTAATATTGGGTGATTACTATGCAAACCCTTCTTTTTGGCTTTTTCCTTTGTCAGTTCATTTGTTGATTTAAGCAGTTTCTAGCTTAATTAATCTTGAAATTTTCAGTTTTTATTGTTCTAATTCTTCTAGTGGTAAAGTGGGGTTACTGGTCCTTTTTCTGGTGAGCGTGCAGTAGAGTTGAATGATCAGCAGCTGTCTCATCTGGCTTTAACCTTTTTTTGTAGTTTACAAAGAGAACTTGAAGTGATCATGAATATGAGAGCTGGACCTGCAGACTTCACTAAATTCAAATGTTTTCATAAAAACATACAAAGAAGAAATTAAAGTTTCTTTAAATTATTTCAATTTATGTGCTACCAGATACTACAAAGTTTCAAATTCTTTCAAAAGTTTAATTTATATTTAGATTTTTTATTATTCATTTTGCAGAATCTAATGGTGCTTTGGTTTGTTTTTAGAAGAGGTGTCATGTGATTGGTTGAAGTTGGAGAAAATGCTGGGTGAGAGGACAGTGGGAAAGAGGTAAAAGTCAGCTTCTTATACCCTTTTTTTTTTTTAAAGCTGGGTGTGGATCTGCCTGAAAATGGTGCTGCCCAAGTGTTCGATGAAAGGTCTGAACACCGTTTGAGGCAGGTGCTTTGTTTTGATTATGATTCAGAATTTTTTTCCTTTCTGATTTTAATTTTCCGTTTGAGGCAGGTGCTTTTGGGAGGGGGGTGGGGCGAGGGAAGGGAATAGTTATGTATTGATTTTTGGGTTTTTAATGTTCTCCGTCGTGGACGGTTTGTCTCTCTACAACGAGTCTGTCTCTCCATGATGGGAGAGTCTAATGTACCACCTATAATGGGAGTCTCTCTCTCTCTCTCTCTGTGTATATATATATACTTGTTGAATTGTTATTATTCTTATGATGAAAGTTCTTTGTCCATTGCACTTTTTTCTTAATGTTATATTTTATATATATATATATATAAGTTGTTTAATCACCTGTCCTTCAAAAAGGAGGAAGAATTTTATTTGAGTTGGTTGTGATTCTCATGGTTTCATATGTCACTGAATGTTCTGAAAGTCTGTTATGTTTTGGTTGTATTTTGAAGGGGAGTTGGAAGCTGCAGTTAGTGAATTAGCAGATAGTAATTGTCAACTAGCAACTCTTAAGGCAGAGAGTGATGCTGCAAAAGGGGCAGTTTTCCCATCCTAAATTTTGGGAACAAGCACGTTGATAGGGTTAGAGATAAGCAAAAAGATCTGATATATGGAGTCTACCCTCAAGGAGCTAATGGTATTGTGCTGCCTTTTATCTCCTTGATTCACTTCTGAAAGCTGATTTTGGAAGGGGTAATCATGTTAATTGATTCGAGCTCTGCAGGACCAAGCTTCGAGTCGTCTAATGGACATAAAAGGCCTTCATGAAGAAAGGATAAAAATATTGCAGCAGTTATCTGGTTTGCAGGTTATTTTACTGTGCTACTATGGGCTTTTTCTATGTAAATGCGAGTTCAACTTTACTCTTCACTTGCATTTTTGAGTTCTTATTTAGTCTTATTTGAATTAGTGAGCTTGTCTTATTTGACTCAGGTTTTTTGTTAAGTTTATTCGTGCATAAGTACCACTTTTAAGTAGCCTGCATTTTTGGGATAAAAATTAAAAGAGTAATCTTTGAGCAGTAGTGTTGGTTGTGTCTCTATCTTGTTTTCGACATGCATAGTAGATTTATTATGTTGGTGGGTATGTTTTGTGGATTTGTTACATTCCATTTGATAGTTGGATCTGCTGAAAGTTTCACTTGGTATGCACTTACACTCATATTTATATAATATTAGATATCAGTGGCTCTTGGGTTATAAAATGGCTTCGTCTACTTTTTCTTATGTAATATTAGATATGATTTGTTTAGCTTCATCAACTTTTTCTTTCCCCCATTATTTAATGTAGGTTCAAGATTTAAAGGAGAGTGAATCAGAGTTAAAAGATGATTTTGGAAATGTATAGACATGAGTTGACTGATCCAAGGTAAAGTGCCTTTACAGTGTTTGGTGGTTTAGTTATGTGCAGCTTTCATTTAAGTACTTTGCAAAGAATGGCACTTTTTGAATAGCATCTATCCAGGAGTTATCAAAAGAATTTTAAAATTGTCTTGCATTTTTTGATATTATATTGTTTTTATCTATTAACTAAATCAATGCAAGTTTTGTAAGGTATGCAGTTGGGTTCCCCATAATTATTCACAAGTGAATCGTTAAGGTCTCATGTTCGTTTATTTCCGGTTACATGATGCTGGCTTCAGTTGAACAATGTCATAACTCAATTGTAATAGTTACATTCTACATATGCTTATTTTTCTTTTTCAAGTATAGAGCTAGACGGAACAGCACGTACACCCACATAGGATTGGATGAGGTGCAAGAAGAATTGGCAACTCATGTCCTAGAATGGCTTTTTGATTGAGCTAAACATTCTTTCATTTTACATGTCTTTCTAGTTAGTATTTTGTTTATATATAGACAAGTACGGATAATTTATGGTGTAGGGCTGGAAAAATTGTGATTTGGATGTGACAAGTATGGATCATTCAAGTATTTTGCATATATATAGACAAGTATGGATATATTTAAATTATTGTTTATATAATATTTTTTTAATGAGCAATGGCAACACAACATGATTTGGAAATGATGCATTTTTTTATGTACTAAGACAGTAACCAAGTAAAGTGTGATGTGAAACACGCAAAATACCTATACTTTCCTTACATAAGTGATGCCTATTGTTTATAACAACTTCAGTTTTCCATAAATAACTGGAGTTGAAAGATAAAAACAATAACCAAACATCTATGATCACTGATGCCTAAAACTAGAAGTAGCATCATCATTTATATAACAAGCAGTGCTATTGGAGGCTTTTCACAACCACAAAATAGAAAAAGCGATGACTTATAACATAATTCGCAACATCACTATTTGTTTATGTGATGTTATAATTGATAATACACATCAGTGTAGTAGATACCACTGATGCTGTAATACCTCTTTAGCCTCCTTCCTTTTGAAACTACTGATGCTGTTTTAGGTTTAGGTGTCGGAGGTCAACGTTTTTTTGGCACACGGAAATCATTTAGGCATCGGATTTTACCAAATATCCGATGTTGTAACTACAAAAAGGCTACGGATCATATCCGTTGCCTATTACATAGTAATAGGCAACAGGCTTGAATACCACGGTATTTATGGGTAATAGGCAACGGATTTTATCCGTTGCTAAAGGCCTTTTTTGGCATAGTGTTGGTGTTTTGCTTAGTTCTAGCAATTGGATTCCACTCCAAACTCACCAAATGACTCCTCCCACCTTATTATGATGTTACCCAAGTTTTGGAATCGATCCGAAATCAATAGGGGCAAGAAATTGGACAATTCAAGTTCGCACCAGTTCGTTCCTTACATGGAGTGGTTGGTGTTTTACTTAGTTCTAGCTATTGGATTTCACTCCAAACTCACCAAATGACTCCTCCCACCTTATTATGATGTTGCCCAAGTTTTGGAATCGATCCGAAATCAATAGGTGTAAGAAATTGGACAATTCATGTTCGCACCCTGTTCGTTCCTCACATGGAGTGGTTGGTGTTTTCAATAGTTCTAGCGATTGGATTTCACTCCAAACTCACCAAATGACTCCTTCCACCTTATTATGATGTTTCCCAAGTTTTGGAATCGATCCGAAATCAATAGGTGTAAGAAATTGGACAATTCAAGTTCGGACCCAGTTCGTTCCTTACATGGAGTGGTTGGTGTTATGCTTAGTTCTAGCTATTGGATTTCACTCCAAACTCACCAAATGACTCCTCCCACCTTATTATGATGTTGCCCAAGTTTTGGAATCGATCCGAAATCAATAGGTGTAAGAAATTGGACAATTCAAGTTCGCACCCAGTTCGTTCCTTACATGGAGTGGTTGGTGTTTTGCTTAGTTCTAGCGATTGGATTTCACTCCAAACACACCAAATGACTCCTCCCACCTTATTATGATGTTGCCCAAGTTTTGGAATCGATCCGAAATCAATAGGTGTAAGAAATTGGACAATTCAAGTTTGCACCCAGTTCGTTCCTTACATGGAGTGGTTGGTGTTTTGCTTAGTTCTAGCGATTGGATTTCACTCCAAACACACCAAATGACTCCTTCCACCTTATTATGACGTTGCCCAAGTTTTGGAATCGATTCGAAATCAATAGTTGTAACAAATTGGACAATTCAAGTTCGCACCCAGTTCGTTCCTTACATGGAGTGGTTGGTGTTTTCAATAGTTCTAGCGATTGGATTTCACTCCAAACTCACCAAATGATTCCTCCCACCTTATTATGATGTTGCCCAAGTTTTGGAATCGATTCGAAATCAATAGGTGTAAGAAATTGGACAATTCAAGTTCGCACCCTGTTCGTTCCTCACATGGAGTGGTTGGTGTTTTCAATAGGTCTAGCGATTGGATTTCACTCCAAACTCACCAAATGACTCCTTCCACCTTATTATGATGTTTCCCAAGTTTTGGAATCGATCCGAAAAAAATAGGTGTAAGAAATTGGACAATTCAAGTTCGCACCCAGTTCGTTCCATAACAGGGGTGGTTGGTGTTTTGCTTAGTTCTAGCCATTGGATTTCACTCCAAACTAACCAAATGACTCCTCCCTCCTTATTATGATGTTGCCCAAGTTTTGGAATCGATCCGAAATCAATACGTGTAAGAAATTGGACAATTCAAGTTCGCACCCAGTTCGTTCCTTACATGGAGTGGTTGGTGTTTTGCTTAGTTCTAGCTATTGGATTTCACTCCAAACTAACCAAATGACTCCTCCCACCTTATTATGATGTTGCCCAAGTTTTGGAATCGATCCGAAATCAATAGGTGTAATAAATTGGACAATTCAAGTTCGCTTAGTTCTAGCGTTTGGATTTCACTCCAAACTCGCCAAATCACTCCTCCCACCTTATTATGATGTTGCCCAAGTTTTGGAATCGATTCGAAATCAATAGGTGTAAGAAATTGGACAATTCAAGTTCGCACCCAGTTCGTTCCTAACATGGAGTGGTTGATGTTTTCAATAGTTCTAGCGATTGGATTTCACTCCAAACTCACCAAATGAGTCCTTCCACCTTATTATGTTGTTGCCCAAGTTTTTGAATCGATCTGAAATCAATAGGGGTAAGAAATTGGACAATTCAAGTTCGCACCCGGTTCGTTCCTTACATGGAATGGTTGGTGTTTTCAATAGTTCTGGCGATTGGATTTCACTCCAAACTCACCAAATGACTCCTTGCACCTTATTATGATGTTTCCCAAGTTTTGGAATCGATCCGAAAAAAATAGGAGTAAGAAATTGGACAATTCAAGTTCGCACCCAGTTCGTTCCTTACATGGAGTGGTTGGTGTTTTTCTTAGTTCTAGCTATTGGATTTCACTCCAAACTCACCAAATGACTCCTCCCACCTTATTATGATGTTGCCCAAGGTTTGGAATCGATCCGAAATCAATAGGTGTAATAAATTGGACAATTCAAGTTCGCACCCAGTTCGTTCCTTACATGGAGTGGTTGGTGTTATGCTTAGTTCTAGCTATTGGATTTCACTCCAAACTCACCAAATGACTCCTCCCACCTTATTATGATGTTGCCCAAGTTTTGGAATCGATCCGAAATCAATAGGTGTAAGAAATTGGACAATTCAAGTTCGCACCCAGTTCGTTCCTTACATGGAGTGGTTGGTGTTTTGCTTAGTTCTAGCGATTGGATTTCACTCCAAACTCACCAAATGACTCCTCCCACCTTATTATGATGTTGCCCAAGTTTTGGAATCGATCCGAAATCAATAGGTGTAAGAAATTGGACAATTCAAGTTTGCACCCAGTTCGTTCCTTACATGGAGTGGTTGGTGTTTTGCTTAGTTCTAGCGATTGGATTTCACTCCAAACACACCAAATGACTCCTTCCACCATATTATGACGTTGCCCAAGTTTTGGAATCGATTCGAAATCAATAGTTGTAACAAATTGGACAATTCAAGTTCGCACCCAGTTCGTTCCTTACATGGAGTGGTTGGTGTTTTCAATAGTTCTAGCGATTGGATTTCACTCCAAACTCACCAAATGATTCCTCCCACCTTATTATGATGTTGCCCAAGTTTTGGAATCGATTCGAAATCAATAGGTGTAAGAAATTGGACAATTCAAGTTCGCACCCTGTTCGTTCCTCACATGGAGTGGTTGGTGTTTTGAATAGGTCTAGCGATTGGATTTCACTCCAAACTCACCAAATGACTCCTTCCACCTTATTATGATGTTTCCCAAGTTTTGGAATCGATCCGAAAAAAATAGGTGTAAGAAATTGGACAATTCAAGTTCGCACCCAGTTCGTTCCTTAACAGGGGGTGGTTGGTGTTTTGCTTAGTTCTAGCCATTGGATTTCACTCCAAACTAACCAATTGACTCCTCCCTCCTTATTATGATGTTGCCCAAGTTTTGGAATCGATCCGAAATCAATATGTGTAAGAAATTGGACAATTCAAGTTCGCACCCTGTTCGTTCCTCACATGGAGTGGTTGGTGTTTTCAATAGGTCTAGCGATTGGATTTCACTCCAAACTCACCAAATGACTCCTTCCACCTTATTATGATGTTTCCCAAGTTTTGGAATCGATCCGAAAAAAATAGGTGTAAGAAATTGGACAATTCAAGTTCGCACCCAGTTCGTTCCATAACAGGGGGTGGTTGGTGTTTTGCTTAGTTCTAGCCATTGGATTTCACTCCAAACTAACCAAATGACTCCTCCCTCCTTATTATGATGTTGCCCAAGTTTTGGAATCGATCCGAAATCAATACGTGTAAGAAATTGGACAATTCAAGTTCGCACCCAGTTCGTTCCTTACATGGAGTGGTTGGTGTTTTGCTTAGTTCTAGCTATTGGATTTCACTCCAAACTAACCAAATGACTCCTCCCACCTTATTATGATGTTGCCCAAGTTTTGGAATCGATCCGAAATCAATAGGTGTAATAAATTGGACAATTCAAGTTCGCTTAGTTCTAGCGTTTGGATTTCACTCCAAACTCGCCAAATCACTCCTCCCACCTTATTATGATGTTGCCCAAGTTTTGGAATCGATTCGAAATCAATAGGTGTAAGAAATTGGACAATTCAAGTTCGCACCCAGTTCGTTCCTAACATGGAGTGGTTGATGTTTTCAATAGTTCTAGCGATTGGATTTCACTCCAAACTCACCAAATGAGTCCTTCCACCTTATTATGTTGTTGCCCAAGTTTTTGAATCGATCTGAAATCAATAGGGGTAAGAAATTGGACAATTCAAGTTCGCACCCGGTTCGTTCCTTACATGGAATGGTTGGTGTTTTCAATAGTTCTGGCGATTGGATTTCACTCCAAACTCACCAAATGACTCCTTGCCACCTTATTATGATGTTTCCCAAGTTTTGGAATCGATCCGAAATAAATAGGAGTAAGAAATTGGACAATTCAAGTTCGCACCCAGTTCGTTCCTTACATGGAGTGGTTGGTGTTTTTCTTAGTTCTAGCTATTGGATTTCACTCCAAACTCACCAAATGACTCCTCCCACCTTATTATGATGTTGCCCAAGGTTTGGAATCGATCCGAAATCAATAGGTGTAATAAATTGGACAATTCAAGTTCGCACCCAGTTCGTTCCTTACATGGAGTGGTTGGTGTTATGCTTAGTTCTAGCTATTGGATTTCACTCCAAACTCACCAAATGACTCCTCCCACCTTATTATGATGTTGCCCAAGTTTTGGAATCGATCCGAAATCAATAGGTGTAAGAAATTGGACAATTCAAGTTCGCACCCAGTTCGTTCCTTACATGGAGTGGTTGGTGTTTTGCTTAGTTCTAGCGATTGGATTTCACTCCAAACTCACCAAATGACTCCTCCCACCTTATTATGATGTTGCCCAAGTTTTGGAATCGATCCGAAATCAATAGGTGTAAGAAATTGGACAATTCAAGTTTGCACCCAGTTCGTTCCTTACATGGAGTGGTTGGTGTTTTGCTTAGTTCTAGCGATTGGATTTCACTCCAAACACACCAAATGACTCCTTCCACCATATTATGACGTTGCCCAAGTTTTGGAATCGATTCGAAATCAATAGTTGTAACAAATTGGACAATTCAAGTTCGCACCCAGTTCGTTCCTTACATGGAGTGGTTGGTGTTTTCAATAGTTCTAGCGATTGGATTTCACTCCAAACTCACCAAATGATTCCTCCCACCTTATTATGATGTTGCCCAAGTTTTGGAATCGATTCGAAATCAATAGGTGTAAGAAATTGGACAATTCAAGTTCGCACCCTGTTCGTTCCTCACATGGAGTGGTTGGTGTTTTGAATAGGTCTAGCGATTGGATTTCACTCCAAACTCACCAAATGACTCCTTCCACCTTATTATGATGTTTCCCAAGTTTTGGAATCGATCCGAAAAAAATAGGTGTAAGAAATTGGACAATTCAAGTTCGCACCCAGTTCGTTCCTTAACAGGGGGTGGTTGGTGTTTTGCTTAGTTCTAGCCATTGGATTTCACTCCAAACTAACCAATTGACTCCTCCCTCCTTATTATGATGTTGCCCAAGTTTTGGAATCGATCCGAAATCAATATGTGTAAGAAATTGGACAATTCAAGTTCGCACCCAGTTCGTTCCTTACATGGAGTGGTTGGTGTTTTGCTTTGTTCTAGCTATTGGATTTCACTCCAAACTAACCAAATGACTCCTCCCACCTTATTATGATGTTGCCCAAGGTTTGGAATCGATCCGAAATCAATAGGTGTAATAAATTGGACAATTCAAGTTCGCACCCAGTTCGTTCCTTACATGGAGTGGTTGGTGTTATGCTTAGTTCTAGCTATTGGATTTCACTCCAAACTCCCCAAATGACTCCTCCCACCTTATTATGATGTTGCCCAAGTTTTGGAATCGATCCGAAATCAATAGGTGTAAGAAATTGGACAATTCAAGTTCGCACCCAGTTCGTTCCTTACATGGAGTGGTTGGTGTTTTGCTTAGTTCTAGCGATTGGATTTCACTCCAAACTAACCAAATGACTCCTCCCACCTTATTATGATGTTGCCCAAGTTTTGGAATCGATCCGAAATCAATAGGTGTAAGAAATTGGACAATTCAAGTTTGCACCCAGTTCGTTCCTTACATGGAGTGGTTAGTGTTTTGCTTAGTTCTAGCGATTGGATTTCACTCCAAACACACCAAATGACTCCTTCCACCATATTATGACGTTGCCCAAGTTTTGGAATCGATTCGAAATCAATAGTTGTAACAAATTGGACAATTCAAGTTCGCACCCAGTTCGTTCCTTACATGGAGTGGTTGGTGTTTTCAATAGGTCTAGCGATTGGATTTCACTCGAAACTCACCAAATGACTCCTTCCACCTTATTATGATGTTTCCCAAGTTTTGGAATCGATCCGAAAAAAATAGGTGTAAGAAATTGGACAATTCAAGTTCGCACCCAGTTCGTTCCTTAACAGGGGGTGGTTGGTGTTTTGCTTAGTTCTAGCCATTGGATTTCACTCCAAACTAACCAATTGACTCCTCCCTCCTTATTATGATGTTGCCCAAGTTTTGGAATCGATCCGAAATCAATATGTGTAAGAAATTGGACAATTCAAGTTCGCACCCAGTTCGTTCCTTACATGGAGTGGTTGGTGTTTTGCTTAGTTCTAGCTATTGGATTTCACTCCAAACTAACCAAATGACTCCTCCCACCTTATTATGATGTTGCCCAAGTTTTGGAATCGATCCGAAATCAATAGGTGTAATAAATTGGACAATTCAAGTTCGCTTAGTTCTAGCGTTTGGATTTCACTCCAAACTCACCAAATCACTCCTCCCACCTTATTATGATGTTGCCCAAGTTTTGGAATCGATTCGAAATCAATAGGTGTAAGAAATTGGACAATTCAAGTTCGCACCCAGTTCGTTCCTAACATGGAGTGGTTGGTGTTTTCAATAGTTCTAGCGATTGGATTTCACTCCAAACTCACCAAATGAGTCCTTCCACCTTATTATGTTGTTGCCCAAGTTTTTGAATCGATCTGAAATCAATAGGGGTAAGAAATTGGACAATTCAAGTTCGCACCCGGTTCGTTCCTTACATGGAATGGTTGGTGTTTTCAATAGTTCTGGCGATTGGATTTCACTCCAAACTCACCAAATGACTCCTTGCACCTTATTATGATGTTTCCCAAGTTTTGGAATCGATCCGAAAAAAATAGGAGTAAGAAATTGGACAATTCAAGTTCGCACCCAGTTCGTTCCTTACATGGAGTGGTTGGTGTTTTTCTTAGTTCTAGCTATTGGATTTCACTCCAAACTCACCAAATGACTCCTCCCACCTTATTATGATGTTGCCCAAGTTTTGGAATCGATCCGAAATCAATAGGTGTAATAAATTGGACAATTCAAGTTCGCACCCAGTTCGTTCCTTACATGGAGTGGTTGGTGTTTTGCTTAGTTCTAGCGTTTGGATTTCACTCCAAACTCACCAAATGACTCCTCCCACCTTATTATGATGTTGCCCAAGTTTTGGAATCGATTCGAAATCAATTGGTGTAAGAAATTGGACAATTCAAGTTTGCACCCAGTTCGTTCCTAACATGGAGTGGTTGGTGTTTTCAATAGTTCTAGCGATTGTATTTCACTCCAAAATCACCAAATGACTCCTTCCACCTTATTATGATGTTGCCCAAGTTTTTGAATCGATCCGAAATCAATAGGTGTAAGAAATTGGACAATTCAAGTTCGCACCCAGTTCGTTCCTTACATGGAGTGGTTGGTGTTTTGCTTTGTTCTAGCAATTGGATTTCACTCCAAAGTCACCAAATGACTCCTCCCACCTTATTATGATGTTGCCCAAGTTTTGTAATCGATCCGAAATCAATAGGTGTAAGAAATTGGACAATTCAAGTTCGCTCCCAGTTCGTTCCTTACATGGAGTGTTTGGTGTTTTGCTTAGTTCTAGCGATTGGATTTCACTCAAAACTCACCAAATGACTCCTCCCTCCTTATTATGATGTTTCCCAAGCTTTGTAATCGATCCGAAATCAATAGGTGTAAGAAATTGGACAATTCAAGTTCGC
>BPUM01001297.1:0-45170 GCA_020521455.1 Prunus kanzakura | reverse complement strand
GAATTTGATAGAAGAAAACTTATTCAGAATCTTTCATATTTGTAACCACTTTGCTTGTTCTCGGAGGAAGAAACAAAAATAATCATAATAATAAACGGTGTGATTTCAATTATTTCAAAAGATTGATGTCAATACTGTTTGTTTGACATTATAAGGGCATCTCTCACACAATTAAGCCCACAAAATAAAGTAAACATGCTATAAGCTCCACAGTAGTATTTACGTTCATCTCCATAATCAGAATAATGGGGGAAAAAAAAGCATGGACAAATACTTGAAATGAAAAACAACTCGGCCGTGACTGTGAGATTGTGATACATAAAACTTGGAACAACCTAACCAATTAAAGCTAAGGCATCTCATACGTATGCCTACAGAAAATAACAGTGTATGGTCATCTTCTTTAGAATATTGCAATCAACACTTGGGTGAGACCGACCTGCAAAAACAACTGGGTTAAGTACAGAGATAGAGTTTATGAATGGCAGTTCCAGAATTAAGACCTATGTTAATTTGTAACTGCCACCGAGTCAGTTCATAGTGCCAAACCAAAAGATCCCAAGAAAAAAGCAAAGTAAACAACATAAAAGAGGCATGGCATAAATGGGAACCTCAGCAGAAAGCATCACATAAGCATAGAAGCAGATTGGCTCCATTACAATGTTCAAGATTGATGTAAATACTAGATAAAAGAGTTCTTATTCAAACCTCAGTAGGTTTCTCGGGTTCATTGCTGACCTTCAATATCGTCTTGCACAATAGCATCAGTTCACTTCGTCAAAGTTCCAGACAAACACTCCGCAATTTCTTTTAGACCCTGCAAGAAAGTGGCATGACTGAAATTGAATTTTTGGATACACGCGAGAGTCTAAACTAGTCTAAAAATAAAGCTGTTTTACCTGCTTTTCTGAAATGGAACCTAGCTTGTAATCGTGCCAAGGGAAAAGTAACATAAGTTTCTACAAATTTAAAGCAAAATTTGTCTCACAGAGAGTGATGTAAAGGAAAATTAGTACATAAGGGGAAAGTAAAAAAACTGAGAGAGCGCATGTAATGTAAAACTGTAGCAATTCCCAAATATACCAAACCACCTGTGACATTCATTCTGCTCCAGCTAACATCAGCAAACACAGTACTCGGTTCCAAATTCCAATAACAACATAATGCTACACAGAAAAGTAGAATTGCGGCCGACATTATTTAAAACGAACTAAGTCAAAACGAAATTGAGAAATCTTAAGAAAGCTGTATGCTTCAGTAAGTCCACTAACAGATTCCCAGTGCAGGAAATGAAATTTACCTATACCACAGACAGAAAATGTGAACAATGGCTACAAAAGCATCCATAAAGAGCAACAATATTTATATATGGAGATGTACAAAATAGGTAACCTTCAAAATCGAAACAGTGTGTGTGCCATGTAAGGCAATTAGCCACTGCTTCTAGACTGTACAATATTACACCTCACAATATACAGCAGGGCCAAAGACCCGGGTTGCTACACATAATAACTAAACCTAGTAGCTCTAGCAAAAAGGCAGGAATTTCCAGCAAAGCATCCACGTCTGCATCTTCATATAAACGAGTTCCTGACATAATTAATGAGCACAGTGAATACCCAAGTCCTAAGTCCACACTCAACTAAATTCACAGACATGAAGACATATACCTCATACATATGCCTCCCCCCTTAAACCTTCTATTGCAAGCTTGAGTCTGTAGTATTTGCTCTTCGAAGGGTCAATTGTATGCAACGAAATCCCAGCACTGAGATGCTCCAAGAATTTTACGGTCATGATTCCGCAAGATGCACTGTCAAGCCAATAAGTTGGGAAATTAGAACTGCATTTATGTAAAATTGTTTTCTAAACTCCACTAAATTCACAAACCTTACCCATCTCGTTGTTTGTGGCACATCTCCAATGGTGCAAACTGAGAATGCCGTAAAGGTTGACATCTGCAGCCCCCTTTGCTTAACCTCTTCAAGCTCAGACGCTTCATAAAGTGCATATTGTACAGCACTTGTGCTAGCGTCTCGGAAATAGGGCGAAGCAGTCCAACCAGCTTATTTGTGGCGGTAAATCAGAGTACGAGTCATACACCGTTGCAGTATGATTGACGAAATCAAGTTCGATTGCAACCCAGTGGGACCCTTTCAGATTATATGGAAAATAAACCTTCCTAACTTTTGTCCAAGCTTGGCCATACCCGTGTTGCCATGTACCCCGCACATAGTGATGTATATTGTTCAGCTTGCTGGGTGTAAGGTCACTGATGTTTGAAGCAGCTGCCTTCTTCGCTCCACGTGTCTTGCCAGTCGCTTTAACCGGCTCTAGAAATTGCTGCACACATTGAAATGAAGCCATATTACGTAATGACAACCAAAAGCAAATGAAGCAGTGAATGTTAAATGGTAACATGTTTACCTGCAAGCAACAATCTGCCGTTGTCCACTGAGTTCCAAATACCAACGGAATGCGCGAGTTGCCTTTTCCGGATGAGAAAGGTTGCCATGTCCAAGTGCTGAAAGTTCATGTATATAATATCAGCACAATTTCATACAACTGTACACTTAATTAAAGCAAAGAAAACAATTGAAGTATCGTAATAAAGTAGGGAATTGTGTATTCTTACCCTTGAGCTAATCCATTCCGTATCATCGATCAGTTTGTAGAAAAATCAGCGCCCACCGAACATGATTCCAGCTGCACCTCCGCACTACAAGAGGCAAAAACGTAAATTCCCGATCAGAACTTAGGTGGTAACAGTTTTCACAACATATATAAAATAATATTGTCCCATTTAAAATAACAGTTTTCAGAACTTAGGCAAAAACGTAAATTCCCATTTAAAATCGTTTATATTGTAAAATAATAGTCGTATACATGCTGTCAAATTATACTATAAGCACATTGGGCCGTGAGCAATCAATAACGTGGCCGTCATGCGAAGGCCCTACGGGCATAAGTTCAAATCCGGCTACAGTCCGGCTACAATGAGGGAGTTATATATGGCCCTTACGTCAGACAAATATAGAATTGACTTATATGTAGCAATTAGGTGAGACAAATATAGAATTCTTGCTAAGTAGGAAGCTACTTCACTGGGGAGTGGAATAATTTTGCCTCAATTGTAACAAAACTTTCAAATTCTATATATAAATATGAAGAAACATGATAAAACAGGAAACAAAAAACTTGTTAGATTTTATCTCCATGTTGTAGTGGCCAATCATCTTGACTTTATTTGTCTCCATTTTTGTCCCCTTGAGCACCAATTGAGAATTCTTAGGTAAACTACTTATCTCTATTTGTTTCTCCACTTGAAATTGTAACGACAACCAAGCAATTGTATTTGTCTTCTATTTCAACTCTGTTTTTTCTTCACTTCAAATGTGACCATAAGTTCAATTCTTTGTTCGAGTAATAATTTGTTTTAGATTAAGAAACTCTTTGAACACATAACCATAATCCAAGAGGTAACTGCCATATACACTTTAAAAACATCCTCGACTGCATTAATATTTTTTGTTATGAATAGAAACGTTTTATTGATAATCAAGAGGAAAAAACATCCATTAAACAATGAAAAGGAAAACTCCAGAACAACTAAAGAAAATCTAGGCAGCTATGACTGAAGATAAAACTATAGGAAGAAAACAAGACTTTAGGTAACATCATCTTAAGACAGCAGCCATGTCTCTCAAGATTATAGAGTAATGATAATCCTTCAACTGCCTAGAACCCGATGCCCAAAGAGAAGCCCGGAATTGAACTCTATCCCATAACTCCTCAGCCCTTACTCCTAACTGACCCTGACAAAATCTTCGATTGCCGCTCCATCCAAATGTTCCAGATCCTCAACTGCATTAATATCACTGAGGAAAGACACTAGCAGAGTCGAGGAACATGAGGAACATAACATGGAGGAGAAGATCAGATGCCATGGGCGGAAGGAGCCGCTATTACAACCCCTTCTAAATCTCTTTTGTTGTCTTCTTTTGAGTCTAAATGTTATAATAATAAACTACAATTCAAAATTTCATTAGTAACCTATATTTAACAAAATACATTTAACAGCAGCAGTCAATATTTTTTTGCTTTAACAAAGTCTGAATTTTGTTCATCACAAATATACACATGTATATTAAAGCGAACTTGGTAATTCTCTCATTTCTATATCAGCACATACTAGCATAACATGAAGATTGGATTTTGAAGGTAAAGAATCCTAACCTGATCTCGTTTTTCCAGCCAATGCAAAACTCCATGACTGCCTTCACATCTTCAATGGGAAGGGGTTTTGATGGATCAAAACATGGCGGGGTTTCAGTCGCATCCGACACACTCATCGTCCTCTTCTTCCTCAACGGATCAGTAAATGGAACTACACAAAGTGTGGGACGGACGCTTCTGTCTACAGCCTTTACCTTTCTCTTCTTTTGTTTCAACACTTTTAGACCCTTCTCCATCACCAGCCATACTCACTTTCGGTATACTTGGAGGATTGATCGGACCTTCCGATGCCATACTATCACTTATTTTCCAATCTTCTAACAAAAACATCAGTCTTTTGCAGATTTCGTCACACCCGGCCACATCTTCCGGGGTAGGCAGCTTCTCGACATTGTGCATGCTCAGCTGCTTCATGCACTTCTAAGTGAGGAACGGAAGTGACAATTTCTGCCTCTTCGACTACCAAGGCTGCGGATGGTTCGGCTCCATCACCGGGGCTTTTGGTTTCCATTGCTGCCGGTTCTATATGCGGACTACCTATAGTCATGTAATGGTCCTTCATTCATATGAGGACTACGGAGGTCCTCATGTCCTTCCCCACCCTCATTCAACCCACTATTTATTTTTTTCAGCTGCTCTATCTCCCCCTTGAAATAATGTTCCATGGAAGCTAGGGTCTTGGCAAAATCCTCCACTGACTTTTTATATTTTGCAGACTCTGTTTCACGTTTCAAGGACTCCGTCCGTACAATTTTTTCCAACTGATGCACTCTCTTGCGAAGTCCTCGATTCGAAGCGGCTACTTTGGCCAATTCATCCTTTGTCCTTTCAAAGTCACGCTTCAAAGTGCGTAAATGAGTGGACGCGACTTTACCCTGCATTAAGTTATATTGCAAATGTTACAATATTTCGAAAATATTTCCCATCAACAGCAGTTTTTTTCCTATGGTATTATGACGTATATATTGAAAAAAAGGTAATGCTTGCCTTAGAAGACGATGGAAGGCTAGCAATTTCAGCAATGTCCTCATCTTTTTCTTGCACAGAGGCAGAAGTGCTGGTTTTTGGTTCTTCGTCATCGCCAAACAACTCAACAACTTCTTCAGTGTCATCAACATCGTCACCCCAGCTCCAATACGGCTGCTGCTTCTCAATTACAGATGGGCGGAGAGGTTGCACATCAACCTGCAATTTACAGAGACAAAAAACATATTATTAAACCTATAATTTGAATCAGAAGCATAACATTAGTATTATTAACAGAACTAACCTCTGCATTTTCAAAGACTTGGCTCATTACTTCAGTGAAAACGAGGCAAACTATTGATTCTCCATTGTAGTATACGAGGGACTTGGGCATTCTGTTCGCGCACAACGATATGCAATGCAGCGAATGCTGGAAACACCTCAAAAGCCCATATCTGTTTTCAAGAAAAATATATCAATCACTGTAAACAAAGTAAATGGAACTTATACATAAACGGATATTTCCTCACCTGAAGTGCAAAGCCAAATCCTTTTATGTGGTACTCCCTTGGTCTACCACTTGCCATTGTCTTGGATTGCTTTGCTGATTTTTTGGTTTTTAAGGCTTTCTGAGGCACTTTGACTTCGCTGGTACTCTGCGCACAGTGCCCTCAACAATGACGAATTTGTCTTGGCATATGACACAGCACCCCACTGGATACTTCTGGAAGTCTTCAACATCTTCGGCCAATTTCAAGTAGCGCATGTCAATGTTGACATGCTTTTCACTGCCCAACAGCACAAACACAGCGAAATATAAAAGCCCAAACTTGAAGACGTCCTCCTCATCACTGCAGTCGATGAAGGCTTGTTCGAGTTCGGAAAGGCTGACCGTTTTATTGTTGCAGAAATACTTCTTCTTCAATGAGCAGTTGTCATTAGTTGCAGTCGGAATGAAGGGAAGGTTTCCAAACTGCAGCCCTGTGATGACGCAAAACTGCTGCGCTGTGAACTGTATGACCTTGTTGCCAACGATGAATTTGATCCCGTTGACTTGAGAAACTGTCCTCGGGTCTGCCTTTCTCAACAACAAGCCATGGATAATTTGTGTTGTCCACTTCAGGTCCTCAATTACTAACAAATGGCCAAAACAACTGTCCTTGAACCTTTGTAACTGTTGCCCACTAAATTTGTCCTTAATTGTACAGATCACTGTTTTTGTATGAGAAAGGGTCAACGCCTTTCCCTGGATTTTTTCATCCGCAGCAATCATCAACTTTGCTTTCGAGACCATATTTCCCTACACACCACCATTATACAAATAATTTCAAGCCTTTTAAATATACACAATTACAAGCAATAAACACACAATACAGATGCATCTCATGGCAATATGCACAAGATATATCAGTGATAAACCTACAATACAGCCCCAATAGAACTTTATATGCATTTCATGTTTGTTCACCAATGGCCCATGACAGAAAAAATACAAATTCATTGTACCTTCAACCCTTATCTTTTCTCTCCACAAGTCTTGCTCTTATATTTTCCCATTTCCTTCTCTTATATTTTCCAATTTCCTTATGTTATATTTTCTGTCCACAAGCCGTGCTCTTATATTTTCCCACGTCCTTCTCTTATATTTTATCTTCAAAAGGCTTCCTACAAAAGTTTTTCCCATTTCATACACCTACAAGTGCAAAAAATGGGAAAAACTTTTGACTACAAAGTAACTACGGAGTGAAGTGAAGTGAAGCCTATCGTCGGATTTGACACAAGGGGGTAATAATGACACATTGTGCAGAAAAAACATCATTTTATTTGAAAGAAACAATGTAATTCGTAAGCAGTGAACAGTGTGGATATCAAAGATAATTTAATCCCAATTGCCATTATTTAAACCTCAAACTAAATATGTTGTGTATTCCAGGTTGATTCAGACATTGTAACATGTCAATAAATCAAGAAGCTGCGTTACGTAACCACAAAAAGCATGCTGAGAAATGAGAGGCCATCACAAAAAACAGAAATCTAACCTCAGGGAGTCTGACAACAAAATATTTTATGTAGTCCCGTCCGCTATTCTTTACAATATTCTCCAAAAGATAAAGTTATGGTGACTTCTGCTCACTAGAAACCTGCAAATTAGTTTCTACAATTAGATACTAAACACTAGTTACATCCAATATTGTTTGAACAAATAAGTGACTGATAAACCAAAGGCCTAACACGAAAATGCTTCCCGAATGAGAAGGGAAATGGTAAGGAGAAGCTATTTCAGTATAGGCTCTTCAAATCCATTTAAAAGATAGCACAAGCAACACATCTGCAGGTACTGTAACTTCTAAACTAGCCCATTGTGCACCAAAAACTAATATACATCCCCGCATATGGTTCTTTGCCCTTTGTTTACACATTCAATATTCATCCCCAAACTGAAATTCCAAATAATCACAACAGAATATGAAAAACAAAGATAACTTATCCATATCCAATATGCAAGCCCTAAACTTATCAATGACGTGTTTGTTTCACTGCCGTACAATGTATAGCCCAAATTACTTTCAAAGACGTACATTTAAAACAAGTCATAAAGGTGTGTCATTGAACTACATTTGTTGTTGTGGAACATGAATAAAACCATAATAAACCATTACAACCATAACAAACTAGCAATACAACAGCACTAAAATGAATATACAACGTCACTACATCAGCAATAACCCGGCAACAAAAGAGCAATACAACATCAATACCAACAGCAAAACAACACCAGTGCAAGCATCATTCCACAAACAACAAACCCATTCACTGTTTCAAACAAATGAATCATCGGAATCACAACATTTCAGACCTAAACCAATTTCAGTGAAACCCCTAAACCAATTTCTGAAAAACCCCTAAACCCTATACCCATTTCAGAGAACTCACTAAACCAATTTCAGAGAAAGCCCTAAACCTAAACCCTAAACCAATTTCAAACAAACCCATAAACGATTTTCATATACAAACCCATAAAACCCTAAGCCGTAAGAAAATGTCGATGAACAGTACCTGGTTCATGTAATCGATGGCATTGATCTTCAATTAACGGATTCCGCTGGGAGAGGAAGAGAGAAGAGAGAGTGAGACCTGAGCGACCAGAGCGACCAGAGACTGAGAGCGTGAGAGCTCAGCCACGAGCGACGACAGAGTGAGAGCTGAGTGACCAGAGAGTGGAGACTGTGAGAGACGGAGCCAAAGAGAGAGCTGATTCGCGAGAGGTGATTTTCAGAAAAAGTGTTAGGTGAGCAATAAGTGTACAATAATTTTATATTTATAGGTGTTAGTTGTAAAAAAATTGGGGGGGGGGGGGTGGTATTTTTAGTTAAGATTATAAAATTGGTGGTATATACCGCTATTTCCCTTTTTTTTATGCATATTATAGTAGTAATTGAGGTATCAAAGATATATATATATATATATATATATATTGTTTAGGTAATCTTACCATTCTATTTTATTGTTTTAGTTTTTGTGTTGGGCTTCTTTTAAGTTAATTAGTGACAATCATGTAATTTATAGGAACATTACAGGAGTAGACATGCATTAGAAATAGCATGTCATAGAAAACTAGCAGTGTTATTACTCTAGATTGGAACATTACTGGGGTAGACATGCATTAGAAATAGCATGTCATAAAAAACTAGCAATGTTATTCCCCTAGACTGGAACACTACAGCCATTAATCAACATGACAGTAAACTAGCAGTGTTATTACTCTAGACTAGAACATTACAGCCATTAATCAACATGATAGTAAATGTGTGGTTTTTAAAGGTCTTACCTTTGAAGCCTTTCCTGCTTGAAATTTTTTCTCCTTTTTGTGTTGAATGGTTCTTAATTTCTCTCTGTATTTTTCGTGGTTTTGTAGGTGGAGGTTAGCGGTAAGTGTTGTGGTTATTTTTGAAAAAAATATGAAGCTTGGTGGTTATGGAGATTTTGGTTGCAGAGAAGACGCATTGATGAAGATGGGTTAATGAAGAGGCGGTTTGCAGAGAAGACACGTTAATGAAGAGTGGCAACTACAGTTTTTGAGACGTTTTGTTTGTAATGAATTGTTTGGGCTTAAAATTGGGCTTGGCTTGTTTTGGGTGCTTTTTGAGTTTTTTGGGTGTTGGGCTTTGTTGAGGCCCAAAAAAGTCCATGGTTAGGCCCAAACGAATTTCCAGCCCAATACGATATTTTATGAAGAAAATTCACATGCCAAAGTACACGAAGGCCCGTCATATACAAGCCACAGTCAACGTGCCATGCTAAATAAATAATTTATCATGCCAAAAGAAAACTGAGATAATTTTATGAAATGCAAGCCCATGCTGAGGTAAGTACCATGCCCCTTTTCGAGAACCATAAGAATAGAGCATGCCAAGCAGGAAATTATTACGCCCAACCATGCTACAAGCCTAAGTGGGCCCAAACCACTTGAATGCCTGGGGCTTGCTTGAGTGGGTTGTAAATTGTCATGGGGCCCATTTATGGGCCAAGAAATGAGGAGCCCGGGTTGCTTGGGAGCCTCGGGACTCAAGCCCATTTCTTAGGCCCAAATATGTGGGTAGGTGCAAAGGAGAAAATAGCCCATCACCTTAGTAAAAATAACCTATTACCTTAGATAGCCCATGAAGCCCAAATATTTGGTGAACTTAGCCCACTTATTGGATAACTTGACTTACTATATTAAAAGGCATGTACAATTTGAATAAAGGGGATCCAAGGCCCTCAGCATTTGGCTGAAGAAGAAAACCACGAAGAAGCCAGGGGATCCACATATGAAGGGGTGCTGGGAGGCTCCACATGGAAGGAACAAGTTCCAAGTGAAAGCATTCAAGGGACCAAGGGATATTGGCGTGTGGGGAAGAATGTCATCCTTTGAACCAGCATACATACCCATTTCTTTCCTTCATCAGATTTGGCCATAGAAAGGGGAGGAAAGAAGAGAAAGGAGATGGATGAAATAGAGGTTCTCCATTGAAGCAGCCGCGGGAAGAGCATTGAGCTCCCAAAAATCTCTGATTTTGTGGGATTGGGCAGAGCTGATTTTTACCACTATAAGGTAAGTCAAGAGGGAGGAGAAGAAAGGAAGAGGAAAGCTTGGCTAGATTGGAAAGATACCATTAGGGTTTCTTGGAGAAGAACAATTCCCAGCAACTATAAATAAGGCCTTTTCTACCCAACAAATCAACACACACTTCAGAGAGCAAGCTTCCTCTCTCACTTGCAAACTCAGTAATTTTCGTGCTTTACTTGCCCATCCCCTTTATTTCCCTTGTTCTGGCAGGTCGCTATAGCATTGACAGAGTCTCTGTCAAGTTGCCGGAAACTGCTAAAGCCACCCATCATTCTTCCCCATCCTTCTCTCTCTTCACCAAACCTCCTTAGAACCCCTTTTTCTTTCCATTAGAACCTCTGTCTCTCATAGGAACTCACAACTCTCTCCCCTTAAGTGCTAAACTCATGACAATTTTTGCTCCCATGCCACAAGCCTCTCATCTGGAAGATTTATCTGTAATTTGTTGCTACTTTCATTGGTGAAGGTAACCAAGGAGTTTCCTAAGGCTTCACTACTCTTTTGAGACATTCTTGGGGATTGATCTTCGAACTCAGACACAAGGGGACACTTGCATCAGATTGCTCCTTGCAGCAGCCTAGCCCATTTGTAGCTACCAGAAGAAAAAGTCCCCTACAGGCTTCTTTTAAGTTGATCAGTGGCAGTCACATAATTTATAAGAACTTCAACACCAATTTTTTATGTCGTAAATGAGTTTTGGGTGTGTTTCTAAAATACATTCCATGTGGGGTTTTTTTTTTATAAATAATTTCAACCCCTATTTTGGGTATATTAGTGAAGCTCCCAAGAAAATAAGTGGGGGGAGGGGGGGGGGGGAATCGGCTGGCAGGCTGGTGAGATACAAAAAATAAAATAAAAGGAAAAGCAGCACGACTTGGGGAAGAATGGAGCACAGCCATGCTTAAAGCAATCAAAGATTCATTTTGCATATGCACCAAAGCTCATCTCTTGAAGTCCTCCATGCTAGGGTATAGAACCCGCAAATCAAACAAATGGATGGCAATCCATGTTGGGTTGCAACCCGTAAATCAATAACGCTCTGTCGAGCAAACCTCAACACTCTGCTGAGCAAACCTCAACGCTCAGCCAAGCAAACCTCAATGCTCTGCCAAGCAAACTTGGATGATAAATCAATTTTGGGAGAAACTCCATAAATTTCCATTTGATGATAAATCCGTCTTGGGCACAAAACCCACAAACAAAATATTGGGAGAAAAACCTATGAATCAAATATTGCATATTTAACCCATGAGAATGAAGCTTGGGTATTTACCCATGGCCAACAACAGTCAATTGATGACATTCGTCACTACCAAATATTATGGATGCTCTTGTGCATTTTTATGTTCTTGCTGCCAGCAAACAAGAGAAAATCTATTGAGGCTAGGCCTTACCAATTCTATTTGTTGATTCATTAAAATAAAAATTGATCAGATAACAAATGCTCCATGCAAATAAGGAGAAGGTGAGAGTGTTTTGTACAAGGTCTAGTTTTCTAAAACAAAGCTCAAGATATCAAGTTCTAATCATTGCTCCTGCAAACAATAAAAAAAGGGAAGTCCACCACTTTGCTACAAGTTTTGGTATTGCTAAATTCATATTTGCTCTATTAAGTCATACATATGAGACCAGGAGGAAAAATGGAGGTTTAGCAAAAGAAACAAAACAATGAGCAATTGAGTCTTCTTTATTATGTGCAAACAGCTTTGAGAGCCAACCCAAATTGGAGAACAAAACCAAGAAGGACAACTCGTGGCACAATCCCAAATTGATGAGTCTACGAGCCCTATCTCAAAGCAAGAGTGCCCAGCTCCTGACACTCCTTTGAAACACCATTGCTGCAAGCAAATAAAAGAAACTCTCTTTGCAACAAAGTAAGAAGGTAATTCTGGGTCATTTTGCGGTCAAGACCACATGGAGTAAAAAATGCCCTACAAACTAAATGAGGTCAAGATAAAATTACAGCGAAGAAGAGGAAGGTCTCTGTGCTTTGGTTTTTACCATTCATCACACAACAGATCAAGGAGAGTCTCAGGCTTGCATCACAAACAAGCTCACAAGACAACTTTCTCTTTGTGTTGTTTTACTATTTAATGGAAATCCAAAGATCGGCACTTGTTACTAAGCCATAAAGGCTCCAGTAGCATGAAAGCTAAATTCCATAACTAATAAACAAGAAGTCAGTCGGTGACGCCAAAAGCATAAAAGCCCAAGGCAGAACAAAAGTCCCAGTAGGAAATATGGGAAGTGGCTAGGAAGCTATTCAGAAAAAGAGTGCCGGATGACTCAACCATGCTACGATTGTGACTCCAGTCCAAAAAAGTGATAGGTCACGCTCCAAGCATCAAGTTCATTCCCAAAATACTAAAGGAGTATCATGATGGATTAATGGGTTTTGCCAATCACAAGAACCCATTAATCTCAAATCCTCCAAATCATGCATGGATACAGATGCATGTGTCAATGATCAAATTAAATTAGTGGGTTCATCAAAATTGTCCATTAGTTTTCTTTGATATTGACAGTAAAAAAAATTGGTACAAAACCATTCCTAATTTTCTCTTGGGTCATCTACCATGCAAATTATAATGAGATCAGATTCAAATCTCTCAAACAAAAATTCTAAATTAGTGGGCTACACCTACCCATTAGTTCTCAATTTGGAACTACGTCGATTTGATCCCATCAAGGGTATGTACGTAGTCTAGCATCCCAATAGACGTAACCACAACTAAATTTGAATCACTAGTTACATTAACCAAATTCCCACTAATCAAATCAATCTCCACATAAATCAATTCTGAACTACGTTGGTTTGATCCCTTCGAAAAGGCACGTAGGCAATCTAGAGACTCAATCTAGATGCAACTACCCAAATCTTAAATCCAAACAGAATCCCTGGTTTATTCTTAACCAAATTCGCTCCAAACAAAATTCCATATCGAAGCCCTGGTTTATTCAGCTAAATTCTCTCAAACACTTCTTAATACAATTTCAATCAAATTTTCCTTGCAATGAGTCATTTATTCATTGCAATTCTTTGAACTACGAGTGGCTTGATTCTAGCGAGGGTACGTAGGTACTTTGAGGTTGGACTTGGGAGCAGCCGCAAAACCAAACACACATGTTTTGTTTCTTTATGATGAAATCAAAGGGTGTTCCCTTGAAGCAAGAGATTGTAATTAAGAGACATTGCACCTCGAATGGGTCAAATCTAAAATAATAAAACCCCATTATTTAAATAGTGGTGGTGAAATTATGTTGGGAGCTTCACATTTTTCTTCAACATAATTCTTAGCATGCTTAGTGGGATCCATTTTCCTTTTCATCTCCATTCATAAATAGACTAATCATATTTACTTTGTGTTTGCCTCAGGTTATTAAAACCAAAACAAGGGCACCACAAGTTATGCTACCTCCAAGAGCTACTTTAGAGTTATGGCTAGCAAGGCGACCGCAAAGGTTATTAATGCCCAATTCACAAGAACTCCATCTAGGAAGGCAACCCCAAAATGCAAGAAAGAAGGTTGTTAGATGTGAATTTGTCCAAATTGAAGACTTTGGAGCTGCTACAACAAATGCCACAAAGGCTAAATTCTTCAAAGCCATCAAGGTTCCGCGGCAATTAAAGCCTTTCCAAGCACTCAATAATGATTGGTTGAATACCAAATGCACCACGATTTAGTGATCTTCAAATTCTTACTCTTCATGAGCTCATGACTGCACCTAGTCTAAAGATATGGGAAGATTCTTTGGCCGACGAATCTGCTAAGGGGTGGCAATTTCGGGCACGACCCATTACACGACTCGAAATAGGCACGATTAAAATTCGGGTCATTTTCAAGTCAACTCACCATGACCCGTTTAATAAACGGGTGAGTTTCAGGTCAACCCGCCAACCCGCTAAAATACCTATGTAACCCATTTAACAAAACGGGTCATGACGGGTCAACCCACCAACCGCTAAAATACCTATTAACTAGCTAAAATACCAATGTAACCTGCCAACTTGCTAAAATACCTATGTAACCCACAAACCTGCTAAGTTGAGGAAGAAGTTATTCAATGCAACATGGTTTCTGTGGAGCAATATGAGGCTAACTTAGAGGTTTATGAGATTACCCTCCGCTTTGGTTGAAGCATCCTATCTGCTGATAAAGCATAACAAAATGAGGAAGTTGATTCCTCTAAAACTGAGAAGAAGTCAAAGGCAAAAGAGATTAAAAGTCTCCTTGTCGATAAAGACTGTTCCACCGTCCTCCTCAAAAGAAAAGGACCCTAAACCTGATACCGGTAAAACCAAGGAGTCATCACAATCACATGCAATTAAGTATGATATTTTGGCTCATCTTAAGCGCATCCCCGCTCCTTTAAGTGTCTATGACGCTTTACAAATGTCAAGAGAGCTTAGGGAAGCACTTGTAATGGCTTTAATGAGCTAGGATTTATACAAGTTATGTTTCAAATCAGCGGATGTCCGCACAACTGAAACCTCGAAGTTTGGTGCATTGTGTCTGGCAACGATTACTTTTGGTGAAGATGACTATTTACTTGGGTCCAAATTCCATAACCGACCTCTCTACGTCATTGGCGAAGTTGGAGGCACGACCATTAATCGAATCTTGTTGGATTGTGGTTCGGCCATGAATCTTATCCCATTAAAGATGCTCCATGCTATAGGGATGAGTGCCCGACAGTTGTCTCCCTTCATGCTGACTATTCAAGGGTTCAACCAACTTGGGCAAAAAGTCATAGACTCTTTTGCACAACAAACAGAAATAGAGGACCTATATTTAGATGCCATATTCCATACGATCGATGCTGACACATATAACGTCATGCTAGGACACCCATAGCTCCATACATATGGTGTAGTCCCTTCTACACTTCACTAGTGCTTCAAATACTTGGTGGATGGGGAAGTCAAGAGTGTTTCAACCAACACAGACCCTTTTAGAGGTGAAGGGGTGAATTACTTTGATGCAAAGTTTTACGACCCACCTGGTCTCTCATTTATGCAACCATCAAAGGTTGATAAGGAGAATAAAAGAGCGACTACCGAAGCAAGAAAATCACAGAAGGCAGAAGCACCCAAACCTTCAAGAGTAATTCAAGTGAAGCTAACACCTCGCGGTGCGTCGTCCTCAAAAGGTGAAGAAGTCCTAACTTCAAATGCTCCCAAACCAAAGATAATTGTCAAGACTTCAAAAAAAAAAAAAAGAGCCTAGTGAAAAGGAAACAAGCTCTTTGAAACAAACAATGGAGTCATTGGGTACAACAAGCTACATTTGTCCTCTTCTAAAGATCAATGACTCTATCCTAGGGGCAATTTGGTCATTTCGACTACTTTTGGCAAAAATGATGGCCCGAGTAAACGCGTAGTCGTCCACAAAAAGGCATCATTACCAGAAACAACATCTGCTTCATTAAAGATAAAACTCAAAGGCCGAAAAACGAAGAAAACAAAGCTGGTCTCAAGGTTCAAAATGAGAGTAGCATGCTCAAAGTGTCTCTTCCAAGGCCACAGCCAGAACCTTCCGAGCCCGAAGTGCTTACTAATATGGAACAAACTATGTTTAGAGAAGATGAGATGAATACAAGGCCGCTTCACATCTCTGTCTTCGAACGCCTAAGGGCTGCCCCGCATATCAGTCTTTCAATGCTTGGAGAACCCTTCGAATTCTCAATAAGAGAAAGTCCATAATAAAAAAAAATGGAAGGTTAAGAGTTAAGAGAAAGCCGTGATCAAAACCGTCAAAATGGTGAAAATTAGGGGTGTTTTTCGTCCGGAATGGATTGGAAACCACTGTTTCGAATTCTGTTTGGAAACTTTTCAGAATTACCTTTCAGTTCCGATTCTGATTTCAAAATTTTGGAATGTACTAACTCTATTCCAATGATGAATTTTCGGCATTATAGGAATTTTCGGAATTTTCGGATAATAATTTCGGCATTTTCGGATAATAATTTCATAAATCAAATTTTGAAATTTTCGTGTGAATCATGATTAACCCAACCAAAAATGAAAAAATTCCAGAAGAATTCCAATGTTTACATTCAAATGACATAATGTTCAAATTTAAACTAGTCCACAATAAAAACAGAAAAATAAAAACTACAACATTTAGCATAGATCCGTAATACATTCAAATTCAACTCATCACTGGAAGTAAGCTAATCAATACACACCGTTGACTGTACAAGAGTGATACAAGCTGTATTTGCTGCAGGATATGAAAAATATATATGGAATAGAAGGAATACAAGTCAAGAACAAAGCAATCAGCTACAAGTCCTAACGTAAAATGATAAATCTCAAAGCATATATAGATCTCTTGGTGTAATTATTAACTAGAAGTGTCATACACTCATGTGTGATGGGAAGTTCTATGATGTTAGTTAGAGATGGGTAATGTTACTATAATAGTACTTATTTGAACAAAAATCAACACTCACCTCTCCAAATTAAAAAGCACATCATCTTCAATTCCTTGAAATAATTTGGGAATAGATGAAGCTGCAAAACAAAATGTATACAATGTTCCATCATCAAACGTGATAAAAGAAAGAAAACTATAATTTAGTTAGCCTTGTAAACAGAATGCTCTATCAGCAAGAACAATGACACATCATCAGAGCCACGACATTATTCCAAAACAATCAAGCAAGAGCACATTAGACCAAATAAGAACTGCATAGTACCAATACCCTAATATCATTCTAGAGGAATCCAAGAAAACGGCTCAGTTCATCTCATCCTTACACTTGTCACACTCTCATGATTCTTTGTAACAATTTTTATTCTAGATATTTCCTAACACTCTGTATATTAACATTACTGTACTGATCACACACTTCATTCAATGAGAGAATCAATTCTTACAGTGAGAGCTTTTATTCTTCTATTTTGTCTCTATCATTAAAAAATTTCAAGCTTTTCAAGAAAAATAAACAACAAAAATATGAATTAACAAGGGCACATGAAGAGAAAAGTGGCAGAAAATGTACCAGTGATTTTCCTTTAAAGAAAATAGAAAACATAAAAAATATGAAAAAAAAAATCTACATATTTATACAAAACTAAACTAAAGAACTCCCTACCTTCATATTTAATTCCATTCATTCACGTGATAGATTTTCCAACTCTTGGCTTACAACTGCAACAAGCATAAAATCAATACTATAATTTAAAAAAGCAATTTAAGAGCTGTAAATAATTTAAAGTAAGATATTACATACCAATTTCAATTTCCTTAAGCTCTTGAAGTCGTTCTTCAACACTCCCACACTCTTGTTTGGAATATCTTAACCAATCTTGGGTACACACCAAAGCCTCCACAATATTTGGTGTTAAGGAACTTTGAAATGGGTCAAGAACTCTTCTAGCAGTACTAAAAGCAGATTCTGAAACATCTCGTGCCATTATCATAAGTGCATGGTAGGTTGCATACTTCCCTTTCCACCAAGCCAATACATCAAAATTTGGAGATTCATCCTCAATTCCATCACTCAAGTATTTGTCCAGATCATTATTAGCATCTGCATGCTCCTTTCTTTTCAATTTACTCCTAAACATCTCCTTCTTGGATCGATTCCCACCTTGATTAGCCACAACACTCTCTGAATTTTCAGATTGAGCATCTAAAGAATATCACTATCCAAGTAACTTATAATGAAGATAAAGACGTGACATCATACTTTTGAATCTTTCAACCCAATCCTCAACTTTTTTATCTTTTTCATCCTCACTTAGAAGAATATCACTATCCAAGTAACTTCTATATCAAAACGTTACATAATCCAATTTATATCTACAGTCTAGCACAATAGAAGCAATCAAAACTGGATTCAAAGCATCAATGTTATAATATTTTTCAAATTTTTCATTCGTTTTCTTAGACATGGAACTAAGAAAAACATCATTGCTGCCCATTTATTACAAGAGCATATCCTTGGTTTGTGTCACCTCATCAAAGTAAGTGTTAGAGGTGATGTAATGAGAACCAGATATACGCTTTCTTAGAAGATTAAAATCTTCCAAAAACGTATGCAAACTTCGCAATTTACTCCAATCAACTTCATTTATAGGACCCCCTTCATCACACTCACTTCCACCTTTTTTTTTGTTCAAACCCAGCTCACTTCCATCTTCTTTAATTTGTTTTTTTCAGTTCACATTCACTTCTATAGAATGGATCATACTCCAAAAGCCTATCAAATACTTTCTCAAACTCCATTGTTGCATTTATCATCAAACATGTTGAATTCCATCTTGTTTTAACATCTAAACACACAACCTTCTTGCAGGTTAAACTCTCCTCCAAAACACATTTTTTAAACATTTGCAAACGTGATGAACTACTCCTCACATACTTAACACTTCAACGAACACGCTTGATGGTTGTCTTCACTGTGGGAACCGAATTAATTCATAACCCTAGGTCAAATAATTCCTTCCATTTGGGGATTATTTGACCTAATTGGGAATTATTCAATTTAATTAGGGGTTACCCAATTAAATAGAATGTTACCTAATTAGGTTGAGGATTGATTTGATTCCTACGAATATTCTCAATTAATGGAGGAGTTACCTAATTAAATTAGGTATTGATTTGATTGCTATCCTGATTAGTGATTTGATTTAAATCAAATAAATCAAATCCCTAATTAGTCAAATCTCGCCAAATTGGGGAGGAATAATTCCCTTCCATCTACGGAATTATTCCTCTGAAACCCTAGCTCCCGAGACCTCTATAAAAGGATGGCCACATACAAGGGTTGAGGTACGTCTAAACTCCTACTGAAACTCTGCATAAATTATCTCTCAGAAACCCTAGCCACCTCCTTTCTCTCCCTCTTTTACATAAGGCTCCGGCCGCCCGGTTCATCCCAAAAACACACATAACTCCGTACCCTAATTAGCTAGTGTTTTCGTTACAAAACTCTTGAACTAATTTAGGCATCGGAGGGCCTTTGGCCAACACCCCCCGGGTGTGGTCCTCTTATTGCTATTCGTTTTGCAGGGAGAAAGAGAGGCGGAGAAGACGAAGGAATCTTTAGGCGAATATTCCCATGGGAGGAAATTTGCTCCCACATTCACCTCTTCAATTCCATCCCTTACAACCAAAGGGACGACATGTTCAAAACACCTTAGATGAAAGAACTATGCACCTAATAACATCATATTTCTCTTGTGAAATCTTTTCTTTAAATCCGTAGCACATGTATCATTATTCTTCACATTATCAAGGGTGATTGTCATAACCTTTTCGATTCCCCACTCTAAGAGACAATTTTCTATAGCCTTTGCAATAACCTCTCGTTTGTGCGGATGTGGAAGAACTCGACAATTTATGATTTTTTTTTTCTAAGGAACCAATCTTTGTTCACAAAGTGAGCTGTCAAGGCCATATACCCAAGATTTTTAACTGAAGTCCATAAATCTGTTATGATGCATATTGGTGCAGAAATCTTTTTGAAATAATCTTTTAACTTGCTTTTTTCCTCATGATATATTTGTAAACAATCCTTTGTGATTGTGGTTTTGGAAACCACATGAAATTTGGGCTGTATAACTTCACAAAACATCCTAAAGCCTTCCTTTTCTACAAAGCTAAATGAGAGTTCACAGAAGATAATCATTTTTGCAAGAAACCTCCTACATAGCTCCTGGTCAAACTTCCAGCTGCAAGTTTAACCTCCCATTACATAAATTAGTGTATGTGCATTATCTTGTTCATCACGAGGAAACTTTTTACAAGTCCGAGTATGAGACCATAGCTTATTGGTGCCAATCTTAGAAGGTGCAATAATCTTAGAAGGTCCAAATTAGGCAATAAACACCAATAATGACACACAAGCACAAAAGAATGATACATAAAATTAGAAGACCAAACCCTGTAAGACTTAAAATAAAATAATTCAAAATCATCTGTTAACACCCTTAAAACGAAAAAGAAATTGAATTGGCAAAGCAATGAAAACACTTTTTTTTTCTTTTCAATATTCCTTTCTAATTGGGTAGACAAGTTAAAAAATTCAATTGCCCAAAATTACATAAACAAGATGTGGAGAAAATAAAAAAAAAATAAAACTTACTGAATAGCGAATAATGTTAGAGATTTTGGTGTAGACTTGCAATGGCGGTGGTATTGCAAAAGGAAGGAGGTTAATAGTGAGATTGATGAAAACATTTGAAGTTCCATCTTGTTTTCTTCTCTAGTGAAGAGAGAGAGAAGAGTCGTTTGGTTTTCCAATAGATGGAGTGAAATCTCTTTGCTGCTTGCTGGGAGAGAATACGAGAGGGATCTGATCTGAATCTAAAGTAAAGACTCTCTCACCTTTCTCAACACAAAAAAAAAAACTCTCACCTTATTAGTAGTATGCATGTAATGATATTAAACATTATAGCAAAAGAGGACTTGATCGTGATACATAAGTCACAATTTTATATGTTAAATTAAGTTGATTTACTTTTACTTTTATTTTCTATCATAATTTGATTCAATATTAATATTTAAATATAAATTAGTGTTATTAATTAAACAAATATGTACATATATAATTTTATATTATATATACATATATCATGTGAATATATTTGATAAAAAATAATGTTATATAAACTTTATTTTGAAAGATTGCAAGGGATACTACTACTGATAGGACCCACCCAGAATTTCTCGAAATTCGTGACGGATCTTGTGGTTTTTCCGACATCCTACCGATGCCGGGCCCACTTACTAATTACCAACATCCTCTTCCCTTGAAACCAAGGAAAAGAGGCCCGAGACTTCTACCGAAATTTCGGCAGAGTCTCCCCTAAAAAATGGACTTTACCAAATTTTTCAACCTGCCAAAAACACAGTTTAAAATCACCAAACTTCAGCGTGCACAAAGTACATTACACACAACAAACAAACAGGCCTCTGGCCTCATAACTAGGGGTGGGCACGATCCGGTTCGGCCCGGTTCTCTCTTAAACCCAAAATTGGAACCGGTACTGTTCATCCGGTCCGGTCCGGTCCAATTTTTCATTAAAACACCTTATAGAACCGGACCAACCCGAACCTATTTATATCCGGTTCGGTTTCCGGTTTTCCAGTTTGGACCGGCTCTTGAGCCCTCTTTTTTTTTTGGAATTTTAAAGAGATTTAAGCCCAATTGAATTTTAAAGAGATTTAAGCCCAATTAAAGAGATTTAAGCCCAAAAAGGTATGGACAACCAACATGGCCTATGATATGCTTTACAACCACAAAAAAAGAAGACGTCATCAACAACAACAAGCAATTCACTAAATTGCATATCTTTCATGAATATTAAAAGTGCCTATTAAAATAAAGAATTTACACATATCACCGGTCAAAATTAACCAAAAAACAATTCAAAGTTTGCAGCTTTAGCAGTAAAAGAGAGAAAGGAAACCTGGGTCATGGCCCTTTGGAGCAAAAGAGAAGTGGATGCTACAACGCCTCCTAAAGCACGCACAAGCTCTCCCTAGACAGAAACAAAAACAACTCATTGCACCAAAACCAATTCCAAGTCCAAAAATCCCCATAAATCAAAAATTGTACACTATTGAACAAGGAAAATAGGTACCTTGAGCTTTGCCTAGTTGAGCGTTGTCGTCAGAGAGAGAGAGAGAGAGAGAGAGAGAGAGAGAGAGGAGGAAGAGGGAATAGAGAAAAGGCGGCTGAGAAAATAATGAAGGGTAGAAGAGATGAGGAGAGATCTGAGTTAGGGTTAGCAACTAAAAGATAAATGGGGTGAGGTTATGTGCAACCCTTTCTATATAAAGAATGTAGAATCGATGCACCAACCAATCATAATATGGTATATTTAAATAATTTTTAAAAATTATATATTTAATAAATAACTGGTTCGGTCCGGTCTAATCCGGTTTTTTAAAACAGCAAACCGAAACTAGAACCGGGTTGAACCGGTCTGGTCCGATTAACACAGTTTTTTTCCGGTTTTTTCCTGTTTGGTTCGGCTCGGTTCTTCGGTTTTCCGGTTTAAATGCCCACCCCTACTCATAACCCAACATTTTCTAATACGTTCTTGCTTTTGAACTCCTTTGTAAATCCATACTCTTGTATCAAATACCGTAACAACAAACATAAAAGACCTTTCTCCTTCCAAAATTCATTTCCACACTTAGAACAATACAAGCACAGCTCAAATAGTTTATTTTGCGGCTGCACCTAGGTTAAACCCCAGGCTACCTATGTACCCCTTTGTGAGGGATCAAGCCACATGTAGTTCTTAAATCAATAATCACGATTTAGATAATATACGATTATTTAAAGTAGTGCCAACGATTAAATTTAGATTCATTTACAACATCAAATTCGACAAGGCACACACTGAAAACTTTATAAGTTCCTTTTCTTTTATCAGTTCTTTCCCTGCAAACACATCATATCCAAGGCGTATGTTGCCAAACAACACTTTCCACAATCCCAATATAGTATAGCAATACCCACACCCAACTCTCTTAACTCCAACCAAACCCTTCCTGAGATATAGACTTACAAAACGTAATATGTATGGAACGCTTTCAAAAACAAAAAACTAAGTGTATACATATATATAAATATATAAAAATAGACCACGAAAACTTCCACGGCTGGATAGGTATAAACTACAAAGTTCATAAGTATAAATACAATATCTATATAAGACAACCTCACACCATCACAAGTACTGGGGAAAACAATCCAACATGGGGATCGTTGACTAGGCCGTAGGGTTGTGTCTAGGGATGCGATGTCCAACCGGGGGACTACCACTCTCCAGCACATACGCCGGAAAATCAAACGCCACGTGCAGCCAACCCAAACCATGTCCTACGCACGCAGACTGTCGTCAAGGCCTACGGTACACCCGACCAAAGGTGCCCGAATCTTTACCACACGTCAGAAAATCCAACGCCACGTGTGGCAAAGTAACAGTAACCAGTATCCATGTGAGCCCACACGCAGGAAAATCCAACACCACGTGTGGGTAAAGTAACCAATATCAAATGTGTCAGGGTTCTTTACCACACGCTGGAAAATCCAATGCCACGTGTGGTAAAGTAACCAATAATCAGTATCCAAGGGAGCTCACACGCCATAAAATTCAACGCCACGTGTGGATATAGTAACCAGGTAAGGTACATATGATGGTGAGATTCACAACCCATATATATAATATAAAAATGATATACCCTCCCTCAATTCAATTTTCCCAAATATTTATTCATAGTATAGAAAATAAACTCTTACAAGCGTAAATTCCATAAAGACCCAAAACAGTCATAGTCTCAATAATCAAAATAATCCGAAGTATAAAAATATGCAAGACAATCCATAAAACACTTTCATAATCAAACCCCATATCACCCATTCCATATATTTTAATAATAAACATAATAATAATCCCTAAAAAAACCATCACATTCCGATAAAATCATAGCCAAAACATATATCACATCTCATTTATGCATGCAAGTCCATATTGGAGAAGTAATGCTTATTTAGAACAAGGTCCACTCACTTCTTAATAATCACAGTCAAGTCCCAAGACTCGCTTTCACAACAAATCAATCAAGCATCCCATAATCATATATTCCACAACTTCAAATATCAAAGTAATATCCAATAATTCCGTAAAAATACTATAAAATAATCTCAAATAACAATCAAGACTTGTTTATAAGGTCATTCTAGTACTTTTCAAAGGGTGAAACTACCTTGGAAGACTCACGGTCGACCGAGGGGTCAAACTTTCCATAATCGTCAAACGGGCCCGCGGAGCCCACGACCTCCAATTTCTGATTTCGAAAATTCCTACGGTCTCAACAAAGTCTACTAAGCACATTCTGCAAGTTTGGTCTCGATCGAGCGGTCGGATATCTCTCGATCACACGATCGGATGGTCATCGGTTTACCTAACTCTAAACTCAATTATTCGGAGTATCCGGGACTCTGATTCTCAATCCGTGAGTTCCTACACAATCCTAGAGGTATAGAGGACAACATATTTAGAATTGGAGCCGATCCAACGGTCCGAACATATCGAACCCGGATATCGCCTAATAGGCGTAAATCCATTCGACTTTCAACCGATAACCAAATTTGAATCCGAACATACCGTCGTGCTCTGGATGACATGGGGAATGTTTTTGAATAAAATGGGCAACCACCGAGTGGCCCACGCACTGCCACCTGCCACGGGCAACAATGGGTGTCTTGAGACGGAAAATCTCCAAACCACCGGCCAATACCTATACCAACGCATTCATAATAAAAAGGGGAGCAACTTTTGGTCTCGGACCCCGGCCAAAAAGTGTCCGGATATGGGTGAAAAAAGACTGGAACCGTGGCCCAATATGGGTATTTAAATCAATCTTCAAAACTCCAAAATTAACCCAAACTAACTACATAAAAAGATAGAGCACGATGAGGGGATGAATTTCCATATGCCTCACTCAACGGGTTTGGCCATCGGAATCGCCGGAAAATGCTAGAACACCGCCGGAAAACTTAACCCTTTTCTCAACTTCGATTCGAGCTCACGGTCAATGAATCGGATCGGGTTTTGCATGGGTTTTGTAGAGGAGGACGAGAGGGACATTTTTCATGAAGGTAGCACGGCCAACCGGTGCACGATAGCGTCAATTGGTGGCCAGGAAGTTGAACAGTCACTGTAGCAGTGACTGTAGTGAATGGATAGAGGAAGAGGAGAAAGTCACAGGGGAGGAGGACAAGAAATAAGAGAGGCCCAAATACTTGTCTACCGCGCAAATCTCACGGCCTGGAGCTCCGGGCCGAGGGGATATGCGTTGACACGCGGCTTCCTGCTTTTAGATGCGGTGCGGTTGTGCGCGGGCGTGCCAGCACGGTCTACCGTACGTCGAGAGGTTGATGCGGATGGAAATGGTTAAGTGGTGCGTCTGTTTGAACTCGTCTTCTAATCAAACGATTGTAGCCGAGAGAGGAACAAATCTCGGCTGTCAGGTTCACGGCCTGAGCTACAAGGCCGTTTAGTGGTGGTGTTGGTGGTGGGTTACGGGTGGTGCTCCGGCGCGCTGCTCAGTGAGCGATGGTCGTATGATATATGGGGTGAATGAGCAAATAACAAAGATGGTGCTCCGGCGCCTTGAAAATCAAGGGTCGTATGATATATTGATGAATGGATTTTCCTTACAAACTAACGCTACTCCTAGGAAAGCAAGTAAAATATTGAAAGTGCATTACAGGAAAATATAAGTTGCTCCGTGGGAGGCTTTGGTTTGGTGTTTGAACCCCTTGAAAGTAGTCTTGAGCCTTGTATTTATAGGAAGAGTTCTTGGAGGAGTAATCGAGGCTGAAAATCTGCATGGTGGAGCCTGATTAGAGCAAGTGGGTAGTCCAATCGACATTTGGGATCGTGAAGTATGGTGGTGTGACCCCATAAATCCTGGTGAATCTCGGCCGCCGCCCTGATCGTGGGTTCTGCGCTTCTGGCCGTGGGGATGCATTTATTGTTCTGATAGCTGGTCACCTAATTTCTCAAGCTGCAAGAATCCTCGTGAGAATGTCTGCGTCTAATCACTCTGTTTTCTGTCGCCTAAATCCTGACTTCAATCACTTCCCCCTTTCTCTCGTGCATTGAATGCTTATTTGTGGCCAGTGGGTTTGCTGCAATAAACAGAGGCATTACTTCATTAAATGAAGCATGCGACCCTGCTACCACGTGATGATTTGACTTTTAATACCTTTGGCCGTGATTTTGTTCGGCCTCGGCCTATTATCTAGGCCGAGATGATCGTGCCTTAGCAATTTTTCTTTCGTCTTCGGGAGGGCCAAATATCTTGGCGAAACGCTGCGTTTTAGTCCTTCGAGCGAGTGCCAGGGCTCCCTCGGTCAGTTTATGGCCGTGATTTATTAGGCACAAACAATACTGTAGCAAACGGTACTGTAGTGGTACTATTGCTACAGTAACAAATTTAAAAATTCCCACTACGTCCTTTTCGTTTCTAGACCTTTGCTCCTTCATTACAACTCGGAATTAGGCGTGCCGTATGTCTACGAACTCGTATCATCGAGCTCTACGCAACGATACCACTCAATTCCCAAAATCCTTCCTGAACAAAAAGTGAAAAAAGTGCCCCTGCACCCAAGGGCAAAAATGTAATTTCACCAAAGAATTAAATTGGGTTAAATCGATTAAATTGGGTCAGGGATGTTACAACTACATACTTGCAATTAGGGTTCATTCCGCTATGTGGTTCCATGATCATCCCTATTTTTTAATTTTCATAATCATGATTCATGAATAAGAGTTTGATACCCTATTTGTATTTGATACAACATGTCAATATCCTACCATTTTAAAGGGTGAGTTACCCATCGATGTACCTAACTTTTTGTAACCCCCTATTGTTTATGTTCACATTATTAAGAAAATAGTAATACATTAGCACCATGACAATTGATCATAAAGAAAATATGTTTATAATTAAATGCATGACCTCATCTCAATGAGTCCTATTCAAGAAATTGAGTTGGAATTAAAAGAAGAAAAAAAAATCAATGCACTACATAATTTAGATCAAATCAAAATTGGTTGCATTACAATTTTTTTTTCCTTCTATTAATATTTTTAAATGTACTTTTAAAATTTTCATTATGTATGTATATATAATGTTCACAATAATATCAAAGAAAGTTGTATCTTTGGTTGGTTGTGATAGAACTATGGACCAATTAAATATTGTGGGAATTCACTAAAATGTTGTGCATATAAATTAAATATATTGATTATTGTCTAAACTTTTGTAGGATTAATTCAAAATATTTCGGAATAAATCAGAATTTTCTGAAAGGAATGCTTTTCAAATATTCTGAATTTTTTTAAATTGGAATATATTAGGAATAAATTGGAATTATTTGCATGGAGTTAGAAAACCCAAAACCTATCTTTTTCAGTGCTTCGCTAACACTACAAGAGTTAGAAAAATATACACAACTTTTGCAAGATTACAGAGATGTATTTGCATGGAGTTATCAAGACATGCTGGTTTTGGACCCAAAGGTTGAGGTAGACCATGCAATATTCTACACGAACCGTTAATACGATATGAATTCGCCAAAAAAAAAAAATCAATGTTCGGGTCCGGGTTATCATATCGTGTAGACCTGTTAGCCACACATTAAGCTAACAGGTCGTGTTGTGTCAATTCGCGAATACTCATTAACTCGTTAAGCTCAGGGGAATTTCTGTAAATTTATATCTCTTTCTTTTTTCTCCTTCTCCTTCTTCTCTTTCGTCTCTTCCTCCCCAATTGCCTCATTCCCCGACTCACTTTATACTTCAACTCTCTATCTCTCTCTCTCTTTCTCTTTCTCACTCTTACTGTGCCACCCTCTCTCTCCTCCTACTTTACAACTTAGTGAACCCTTTCTCTCTCTCTCTAGCTCTCCAGGTTTTCCTGAGTTTTCTCTCTGGGTTCCTTGGTCTGTTTGGAGAGCACAGCATGGAGGACATGGTTGTGGTTGCGGATTTTGAGAAAGGCTAAAGTTGATTCAAATAGTTTCATGAAATCTATGGCAACTCAAATGATGGACAAGTTTGATAAGTATTGGATTGGATCCTAGATACAAAATTCAGTTTATGGAATTTTGTTATAAAAGGTTGTATGGTTACAACTCCCAAGAAATCACTAAAGTTCGTGATATGTTGTTTTCTCTCTTTGATTTATACATTCAAATATATTCTACTTCTGAATCTGTTTCTAGTACTTCAAGTGTCTCAAATGGTGCTCGTTCTCATGTTGATGATATGGTTTCTAAAGAATGCTTAGATGTTATGAAGGTAAATAGCTATTTATTTTTATAGGAATACATCAAAGTTTAGTGTACATTTGACTGTTTGTGTTGATATTAATGTTATATTTTTAGGAATTTGATAACTTTGAAACTGAGGAGTTTACCACTTCTTCCCAAAAGACTCAGTTATAATTGTATTTGGATGAGTCCAAAATTGACATGAAGACAAATTTGAATGTTATTGATTTATGGAGAGCGAACCAATTTTCGATATCCTGAACTATCAATTTTGGCACGTGATTTAATATCTATTCCAATATCCACAAGTCCCATCCGAGTCAGCATTTAGTGTTGACGGTAGAGTGCTTGATTAGTATCAGTAGTGCTCTCAAGCCTAAAAATTTTGAGGCACTAATTTGTACACGTGACTGGATATTTGGCGAAGGTATGTTTGCTCAAACTTTAATTCTTATTTCTTATATTTGTTTCTTATCAATATCAGCTTAATCCTTATGATTTGATTTGTAGAAATTGTACTTTAGCACCCAACCTGGAAGAATTGACTGAGGATATTATTAGCAAGATGGAAATAAATGCTACTGATTCTGTGGGGGGCTCTAATACTGTCACTGTTGGTGGATAGAGTTGATGGTTGAATGAAAGATGAAGATTGATTATTATGAAGTTAATTTTTATTTGTATTTTATGTTGTAATTTATTCACTTTTATAACTTGATTTGAACTTTTCTGTTGGATTTGAAGTTGACCTTGATGAATATGTATTTGTATTTAATTATATACTTTGGTTGTAATTCGGGGGAAGTTTCATCAAACTGTTAAAACTATTGAGTTAGTTATAAAAAAATATAAAAAAAGGAACAAGTGACGGGTTACACGAGTTGGGTTGTGTCAACCCATTTATAAATATGTCATGTTCAAGTTGAGAATTTCTGAGCTATTTATTAAACGGGTCATGTTCGAGTTGATCATTTTTGACTCATTTAAAATCCCAACATAATATGAACCCAACACGACACGACCCATTGCTAGGCCTAGTTCTTATAAGTGAGGAGCAAATGGTTGTTGTCATTTCTCCTCCCAAATCGTGTGTATCAATGCGCTGGTTCTTGTTGCTTTTTTTCAAATTTCTTTTTTCTCTTTTATTTATTTATTATTTATTCAATTTTTTTATATTCTTAACGGAGTGAAACGGGCCGTGTTTAGTATTTTCCACCCATTTTCTTAACAGGTTGTATCGTGTCACCCATTAGGGCATCTCCTAGCCATGGGCTATATCCCAAATATAGCCATAAAATAATGTAAAACCCATCTCCAGCCATGGGCTAAATAAAATTTTGGCCAAATTTCGGAGGGCCACATTTAGCCCAGTTTTGGCCTTAGGCCAAATTTCTTAGTGAGCCCCATGCATGTGCTTTTGAAGAAGATATATTATCGAAGTGTGAGTAAGAGCATGAATCATCTCGTGCAAATGCATATCCAACAACCAACAATAAAAGCACTGACATTCATCGATATATTTTTAAAAGCCTTTTTAAATGTTTTCAATTTGTGTTGTTTAAGAAAAATTTATAAAAAATTATTGGTCATGACCGTTGAAGGTCAGACCATTGAAACCCAACCCTTTTTTTAAATTATTTTTTAAAATGTGGTCACCTTTTTAAATGTTTTCAATTCGTAAAAAAATTATAAAAAAATTACTGCTCATGACCGTTGGAGGTCTGACCATTAAAACCCATCCTTTTTAAAAAAAATATATATTTATAAATGTGGTCACCTTTTTAAATGTTTTCAAGTGTTGTTTAAAAAAAATTATACAAAGTTCTTGGTCATGGAATATTGTCTCTAAATAGTAGTTTAATTAAATTAAACAATACATAGTTGTGGTATGTATGAGTGTTGTACCTGTAATTTTTCTCAAAATAATAAAATATGAAGGACCCTAAAATATAGCCCTGCATGGCTGGAGATGGAAAAATTTAGCCTTGCACTATTCATTAAAAAAATTAATATTTTGGAGGGCTAAATATTTAGCCATGGACTACATTTAGCCCTATGAATGGAGATGGCCTTAAGAAAAAAGGGTTGACACGAACACGACACAAATACTGACAACATGACACGATTGCCACATCTAGTTGCTGTTCACAAACTTGGGATACCTGATGAGACTTGATGGGTGAAGCAAGCTCCACGTCGTTTTCGGCCACAGCTAATGATCCAAATAGAAATCAAGATTGACAAGCTTATTGCCGCTCGTTTTATCCGAGAGGTCCAATACCCCACTTGGTTGTCGAATATTGTCCAATCCTAAAAAAAACTAGGGCACTACGTATATGTGTGGACTATAGAGACTTCAGTGATACATGCCCAAAAGATGAGTTGCCGCTCCCAATTACAGAATTACTGGTAGACATAACAACCGGTTTTGGTGCTCTATTGTTTATGGACGGATTCTTAGGTTACAACCAAATAAAAATGGCTCTAAAGGATCAAGAGAAGACTGTCTTCCGTACTCCAAAAGGAATATATTGCTACACTATGATGCCTTTTGGGTTGAAAAATGCAAGGGGCGACTTACCAAAGAACCATGACGGCAATTTTCAATGGCATGCTTCACAATACCATTGAGTGTTACGTCAATGATTTGGTTGTCAAAACTAGAAAAAAGAGAACATCATTTGAGTGACTTTAAACGAGTTTTTTTATAGACTCTGAAAGCACCAGTTGAAAATGAACCCCTTAAAATATGCATTTGGGGTAACTTCAGGAAAATTCATTGGCTTTGTCGTTCGACATCATGGAATTGCAATTGATCCCGTAAAAATCAAGGCAATCCGTGAAATGCCTCCCCCTCAAAATTTAAAGGAGCTGCGAGGGCTATAAGGGAGACTAGCCTATATATGACGTTTCATCTCAAATCTCTCTAGAAGGTGTCAACCATTATCGAGGCTAATGAAGAAGGATGTTCCGTTTGTATGGGATCAAGCATGTGTTTGTTTTGGAAAGTATTAAACAATATATGTTGAATCCGCCAGTTCTAATGACTCCAATTAAAGGGAAACCTTTAATCTTATACATTGTGGCATTAGAACGCTCGATGGGGGCATTGCTCGCCCAACACAATTTGGATGGAAAAGAAAATGCGCTCTATTACTTGAGTAGAATACTCGTGGGGGCAGAACAAAAATTACACCTCTATCGAAAAGGTATGCCTCACATTGGTGTTTGCTGTCGAGATTGACAAATAATATATATATATTACTATTAGGAGGGCTATAGAACTTGCACTTTCCCATTATATATGTTATCGTATTGTGGGGGTATAACCACACCACTATTCAAGATATAATAGGAATAAGATGGGTTTGAAAATCACACCACCATTTTGATTACAATAATATATGTTGCAATGTGATGGACAATGGAACTACACCACTATAAAATAATAGGATGAGAGATTATACCGTGCCATTCCAAATTACGGTTTGAAAAAGTAAATAAAACAAACATAAATGAAACAACATAAAAATTGTGAGAGGACTAAAAGAGAATGCAATGCATGTCATCATAGTAGTAAAGTGAGAGTAGGCATCTGATGAAGAGAACAGAGAAATGACTACATAGTATTTAGTACTAAGAAAATTTAGAGGTAAAGAAAAGAGACTATCATGTTGCTAACGTGTTATAAAATAGATAGAGTATGAAAGTACCACTGAAAATTAAAGTGGAAATTATATTTGCTCTTGTGGTATTACACTTGATAGAATTTTCTCTCGAATTTCTCTAACTCTCAGTTTCTCATTTTTCTCTCCTCTGATTAGTGTGATCTTTCTTTCTTACTAAGACCTCCTTTTATAGGCGAAGGCTAACAGCAGATTTCCCTATAACAATGAATGCTCCTAAGGCTATATACAAGCGTTCACCTTTCATTTCACCTCTTATTTGTGGACTCCACATCATTTACAACACAATATCCTTTATTATTATACATAGTGGAACGAGTTTGTTGCTACCTACGGAGTTTGTTGGTCCACACCACCTCATTAAATACTATGTTATTTACTTTATATTTCAGCTTTTATTTATTTACGATACCCATTTTGAAATTCTTCATGGCACTCAAAGATATGGAAACACGTACGTGAAACTGCCTGGGGCTTTAGCCCAGAGCCGCTTTCGGCTTAAGTAAAATTTTGCCCATAAGCTATAGGTTTTTTATTATATTTTGCCCATCAACACTAGCTTTAAAATATCCAGCCCAACTTTATGGGCCCAGAAAACTTTACTTAGAAACAAAATCCGGAGAAGGAAGAGGATTCAAAATCTATAAGATTAATAATAGCACTGGCATCTGGGAGAACTCATGATCCAGTCTTTGTCCGTGTTTTGTCTCAGATTTTAGAAAAAATTCCAGCAATCAATGTCTTGACCTGTCTATTTACATGGTGGAAATAGAGTAAGCTGTTGAAACTCCAAGCACAAACGGCATCATCATCCAAGCTCCAAGCTATTCAAAGAATTGGGGGCTTTTCCCGATGATGAACTCTTGCTTAATTTCAGAAAATAAGAAAGGTACCAAAAATGATTTAGAAAAGGCTCAATTGAAAAGGCTTATGACTCAATCAATTGAGTCTACATTACACGCTGTCCGATGAAGTTCAGTAAATTATTTCATTTCAAAGCTGATTTCTCTTGTAATAAATTCGATCGAGTAAAAATTCGATTAATTCATTTAAAAACTGATTTCTCTTGCAACAAATCCGAAAGAGACTATTTTCACACAGCTCAACAATATTGCCCCCAAAGTTTGTGACCTTAAATTACTTTCTCTTGACTTATTAATGGCATGGTTGAGAATACTTGTTCCCATTCTCTCAAGTTCAACCCCAAATTGTTCCAAGCATCAATGTCTTTAATTTAAATTATAAATGTACTTATTTTCAATGTCTCCAGTGCTAAAATTTCCGGTAGAAATAGGATTCAGGGACTGTTTCATGTGATTGATCTGCGCAAGTTGAAAAGCAACACCAACTTCTAAAAACAGTAGATGTTAAACAAGAAACATAATTAGAATGCAAATTTGATTGATTGTATAAGAAATCAGCCTCAGACATCCAAGGAAGGATAAAAGCAGCACAAGCTCTCAAGCCCGGCGAAAGGCGAAAGCTCTTAGGCGGCCACTGCGAATGTTCATGAGAAACAAGCCTTAGATTTGTCATCACAGGTGATTCAAACCAAAACATACAGCAGATTGAAATGGGATTTTAAAACTGTTAAGAAAATATAAATTTGGACAAATCAAATTTCAACAATTTATGCTAGACTTTTTAAAACAATTTGCACCATTAATGGAAATCCCGAAACCAAGCAGAAACCCAATTTACAGCATCAAATTAAAAAAGGAGAATTTTTATTTTGCAAAATCTCAGACATCCAAGGAAGGATAAGCAGCATTAGCTCTCAAGCCTGGCGTGGCGAAAGCTCTTAGGGCGGCCACTGCGAATGTTCTTGAGAAACAAGCCTTAGTTTTGTCATCATCGATTATAATATTCCAAACATTTAAATTCAATAAATATAATCACAACAACCTAACAAAGAACAACAGAGGTTTAAAACCCAGGTATCAAAAAAATTTAACAAAATAAATAAATAATAATACTTTTTAACTGAAAATAATTGGGTAATTGAGATAAATTAATCTATCCCATCCAACAATGATCAGCCAGACACAAACAGAAAACAGCTTACCAAAGTGAACGGAGAAAGATCAATTTGAGGGACCTGTTCATCCCTAAACCCTAAATCAAGAATAGTGGGCGTGAACCAAATATATTTATAAACGATAACAAAATCGAAAACCCAGAATAAAAACCAACCATTAAATACAGAATGCAGATAGAAAAGCAGAGAAGCAGAGAAAAAAGTCTCAGACATCCAAGGAAGGATAAAAGCAGCACACGCTCTCAAGCCTGGCGAAAGGCGAAAGCACTTAGGCGGCCACTGCGAATGTTCTTGAGAAACAAGCCTTTGGATCTATCATCATCGACTGTAGATTATCACAACCCACAGACCAATACACAGCAAGCAACAGAAGAAAACAAGAATACAGAAACACATATCACAACAGCTAATATGTAAGCGAAGGCGAAATCAGAGCAACCCAATCAATGAGGATTTTACAAGGGAGAAGGGGAGGTACGAGGGAGAGGAAGGAGAGGAGGGTTTATTTATACAGGTCAGACGAGGTGGGGATTTTAGGGTTTCGTGGGATTAGACGGCTACGATTGCTTCGTGGAACAATCTAGACGATTTGAGAAATTTTACACGATGGGCCATTTTTCGGATTGGGCTTTTATTTATGGTAAACTGCCGAATACTCCCTGAACTATTTCGACTATTGAAATTACGACCTTCAATTAATTTTTCAGTCAATTTAGCCCCCTGTATTAAATTTATTTGCCAATTTCGCTCTTACTGTTAGCTTTTTCACAATTCTATCCAAATGTCCGTTAAAAACACCACGTGAATGGCACATGCGGCTTCTGTTAAGGGTAATCTCGTCCTTCTAGTCCTCATACCCCTTTTAGCGCTCCGTATGCCCAATTCCCTAATCAGACTTAGATATTCAATTTGAGACTGAGAGAAAGAGAGACTGCGACTGAGAGATTCGACAGAACCCAATCCCATTTGCAGGCATTCTAACCTTCTCATTCCACTTATGTTCATCAATTTCATGAACTAAGACAAGAAATTGCAATTGAGGATAGGATGCATAGGAACATACCTGCAGCTTTTACTGAATCAAGGTGCAAAAAGAAACACCACCCCTTCCAAGCCATACAAAAGCCAGCTTAAGGTCTTAGAAGTGAAAGAGTATATCACAAAAAGAAAGAATAGTGGAAAAAGAAGATGAGCTTCAACAATTCTCAGGAACCCACGATTCCTAGATTCTCATACATCCACTTTTGCTTTTTCTTTTTTCTGTTTTTTTTTGGGACAGAAACATCCATTTTTGCTTTATGTAGAAAATTTAAACCATGCCTTTTGAAATGTGGTGGTGTCATTGAAGAGCTTCTGTTTTAGTGAAGACATCTAAACAAGGATTTCAAATCAAATCTAATTCTTCATAGATTAATTGAGATGCACAGGGAGATGAATTGACTTAAGGATATGCAACAACGTTAAAGGAAAATTCGACTATGAGAAAACAAATTGATGAGTGTTTGGATGTGGTCTCCAAATCCAAGCTAAGTCAAGTGGCCTCCAAGTCCATACTTCAGAAAAATGAGGGTAGGGGGCACTACAACGGTTGGACAAAAAAGAGTCCATACAAGAGTTTGTACAAACTTCCAACGAACTTCTCGTCCAAGCACTACTACAAAAAGGGCAAAAGACGACCAGTAAACAACGACGGTAGATCAAAAAACCGTCGTTGTTTTTTTAAAAGACGACGGTAATAGAAACCCGTCGTAGAAACATACTTTAAACACCTAAAAAAACCGCAGACGTATAGATATTTTGAAACCACGACGTACCAAATTAAAAAAGCGTCGTCTTATTACAAAGGTATTTTCAGAGTTAAAATCTGAACCTAAAAACAACGACTGCATCTATGAAATCACCGCCGTAGAAAGTAAAGACGACGATATAAAAATAAGACGCCGTGTTAATTAATTAATAAACACGACCCAATTTTCTTAGTCAGCGACGCATAAATTCAAAGGAATCTACGACGGTTAATTACAAAAAAAAAATCGACGATTTAAATTAAGTTACCACGACTGTAAATATAAATTTATCGACTTTTTAATTATACTATACTACGACGGTATCCATAACTCTACTGTCGCATAATTGTACTAACCACGACGGTTTGTTAAATTAACGACGTACAAATTTTATGCCATTATTCGTCTATCATTACCAGAATGAACTCTGTTCCTCATCATAATCGAACCAGAATGAACAAAGGCAATGTTTTAGAAGTGGATGATGTGCCAATTACTCTCACAAGGAGTTTGAGGGCAAGAAGCTTGTCTCAGCCGCCAAGGAAGGTCTCAAGCTTGATGAGAGTGAAGACGAGGCAAAGAAGAAGGAAGAGTTGAAGGAGAAGTTTGAGGGACTCTGCAAGGTTGTGAAGGATGTTTTGGGTGACAGAGTGGAGAAGGTTGTGGTGTCTGACCGTCTGACCGTGCTGGACTGCCAACATGGAAAGAATCATGAAGGCTCAGGCCTTGAGGGATAACAGAGCGGCTGGGTACATGTCGAGCAAGAAGACCATGGAGATCAAAAAACTCCTCGATTCCCATTTTCATCAAAATCAACTGTTTCTTCAAAACTCATGTGTAGCAAGGGTGGAACCAGACTTAGAACTTGTTGTGGGTTGTGCCCTCGTATGCCTTCAAACGGGCAAGTGCGGCTGCAAACCCATGCAGGTTCTAAGGCTGGTTCCACCCTTGCTACACAGGAGGATGTAGCAAACCCATGCTTGGCCCTGATGCATACCTTGTTCTCCTTCTGTGCAGAAAGACAATTTTTTAGATGATGTGTGCTTGTTTGTGTCTTTCAGATACACACACATCAACATCCAAACTGAAAAATGAAAGCGAGGTGAGACAGAGAGGTGATGTGCCTCCAGAGAGGTGAGAAAAAGTTGAAACCCTAATTGAAAAATGAAGACGACAGAAAGACAGAAAACACAATTATTTATAAACAAATCTTTTATACCACGTCGGTTTTTTTACATTATAGACGTTTATATATAACATACACGTCATTTAAATTTCAAATAAGGTCGTATAAATTATTTAACAACGACACTATATAAAAACGACGTTGTAATTTTTTGGAAAATTAATTTATTGTGTAATTAAAAAATTACACATCGGTATGAGTAATTAAAACGACGTGGTATTAATGTTTCACGTCGGTATGAGTAATTAAAACGACGTGGTATTATTGAATATAAGGTCGTTGGGTAAATTGGAAAATGACGATTCATCTTTTTTGAAAAAACATTCGTCGTGTAATTCGATTTAAAAACGTCGTTTCATTAAAACATACCGTCGTGTAAAGTAATATTATAGGGCAGTGTTAACAATAGCGCCGTATAATGTGTTATACTAGGGCGCATACTATTAATAGCGTCGTTTTTATGAAATGGTTTTTTATTATTTTAAACTTTTCGCCTTCCTGACCCATACTTGCACTGTTTCCAAACCCGAGAAAAACTTTCAAGCTTCTCTCATTTTTCATTCTCCAAGAACTGTTTCGAACTTTCAAGCTTATCTCCTCTTCGTCTTCATCTCCTCTTCGTCTTCATCTCTGAACTGAAACACCAAACTCCAGAAGAAAGCTTTCATCGCAAGCAAAGGGTAAGCATTTCTGGAAGGATTTTTGTTCCTGTTTTGCATGCGCATATCATTTTCGTTTTTTTAAATCTTTTTACATTTTTTCTTTCCAAGTTGATAAAATTTGCAGACAAAGACGAAAAGTTTCCAAGTTTGAACACTACTCTGGTTCTTTTACTTCAACTAAATAAGAAGACGGTGGCTTGTTATTTACGTGGTTAGATTTATAGACCACGACGGTTCGTCAGTCACCCTAGCGTCGTGTGAAAGTGTTCTTCGTTGTTTTTTAAAATGAGATCTGTTGGCACTAAAACTTAAACAGATAGAGATGAGTGCAGCTTACAAGAGGGATGGACAATCGAGAGATTGATTGAGTGTTCGAAGGTAGATTCTCCCTGTCTTCAGATGCTGATCCTGAATAGAAGGAAGCTAAGATTCGTAAGGTCTATGGAACCGGTGTGGAACCAGCCTAAGACCCTTCGATGCCGAAGTAAGATTGTTTTCTAAGAGCTTTTGCTGTTGACAATGTAATAGTATAAAAGTCAAGCTGAAAAGTCTTACCCCTGTATTGTAGTGAAGGGGGCTATTTATAAAGGGAGTTTTGGATGCTCTTAGTACTCACTTTTCGATGTGGGACTCGTGGGAGGGCCCTATGAGGTTGACACGAGTCCTTAGATATTTCGGGCGGGTGCTTCGAGGTTGATTATGCAGAATCGGTAGTGGGTACCGATTGTATACTGTGTTGGGCCTGTAGCGGCTGTTTGCTGCTTTGAGACAGTGTCATCGGTAGCATATGCCGATTGTTCGAGGCCTTGGGTGCTTGGGTGAGTTTCTAAGATCCACGTGTCGTTGAATGAGTGGAGGGTCAGATATGGTACAAACAAGATCCTTTTTTTGTTTTTGATTTTTAAGGATATATTCATCGCATGTTTGATTTCTCTGAACAATGGTTTTTGTTTCGAAAATCTTTTTAATTATTTTTCTGCTGAAAATATTTTACGTTGTTCCTAATTTTTTTTTGTGGTATAGACGACGGTATATTAATATTTACGTCGTTTTATTTTTAATACCACGGCGATTTTTATTATTAACGTCGTTGTAATATTTAATACTCTGTTTTTTGATTATATCATAAGACGTCGGTTGTTTATTATTGACGTCGTCGTAATATTTTATCACGTCGGTTATTAATTACCGTCGTTTAAATTTATTATTACGTCGGTTGTTTTGTTCTTACGTCGTTTGAAATATTATAATACGTCGTAGTTTATAAATAATCGTCGTGGTTTTTCTTAATTTCACTGATAAATTTTCACTTGCAGGTTTAATTTGTCTGTAACCATGGTTTCTCAATCCCAAAGTAAGGAGTCTGGCTTGAAAAAAAATGAATCCTCGAAGAAGGAGCTTAGTGTTGTAAATCCTCAAACCAAGTGCTCAAAGAAGATGAAGTTTGTTTCATCTTCTGAGACAGAACCAGGCAGCACGGCAACTATTTCTGAGGAGCCAAAGTCAGGTCGGGGTATGAGCACAATGCCCCGTGTTGTGCAGAGAAAAATTCAGAAAATCAAGCTTGTTGTTGAGTACAATGAAGAAGGGAAACCATATGGCCGTGCACATAATGAGATGCAGTCCTACATTGGTGTGTTGGCACGCTCCAGAGTCCCACTTGTGGACAAGAAATGGGTTCAAATATCCAAGGATATAAAAGAGCAGATTTGGGAAGCCGTTGACATGGCTTTTGTGGTTGGTAAAGGGGGCAAGCAAATGGTGCTATCTTCTGCCGCCAAGAAATGGAAGGATTTCAAGTCTACACTAACGAGGTTTCATATCCTTCCATTCATCAAGGAGCAGGATAGATTAAGGCAGCCCCCTGAAACATACAAATTCATAGAGAAAGCTCAATGGGATGCCTTTGTAGCTTCAAGGTTGTCTGAAAAATTTGGGGCTGTGCATGAAGAACAATCAGAGAGGAGGGAGAAACTCGAGTACAATCATCGATTGTCTCGAAAAGGATATGTTGGTTTTAAGGAGGACTTGAAGGAAATCATGCCTGGGGTAGATATTGATCGATCTACCTTATGGAAAAAAGCAAGAGAAGACAAACATGGTAACATCCCGGATCCAAAGACTGCAGAGAAAGCAAAATTAATTGTAAGCCTACTCACTCTGTTTTAAAATTTTTATTACGTCTGCTGTTATATTTTTGCGTCGTGTGAAAAGTTTTACTACGTCGAAATATTTTAAAACGCGTCGTTAAAGGTCTGAATCTGGAATCCATGCTCTGTTTTTTGTAATTATATCATAAGACGTCGGTGGTTTATTATTGACGTCGTGTAATAAATTAATAACGTTGGTATTTAGTTAGCGTCGTCTGAAATACTATATTACGTCGATTGTTATGTTATTGAGTCGTGCGAAATATTATATTACGTCGATTTTTTATAAATAACCGTCGTTTGTTTTCTTATTCTGACTTTTTATTATGTCTTTTTGTTATGATGATTTGCAAAAGCAAGTCTCTGAAGGCACTCTTTCTCTGTCAGGAACCAATGATGTTTTGACAATGGCTTTGGGTCCCGAGCATCCAGGAAGAGTTAGAGGGGTAGGGGCTGGGGTTTCCCCTAAGCAATACTTCAATTTACCTAGACAACAGAAGGTAAAGTTTGCCGATCAATTGAAGGAAAGTGTAAGACTTGTCCTTCAAGAAGAGACTTTGAAAATGGAGGCTAGATCAAGGGAAGAGAGTTTAAAGATGGAGGCTAGGACCAAGCAATTGGTAGAAGCTGAGAGGGAAAATTTGCTGAGTCAGCTTTCCAAACTCATCCCCAATTTTGATCAAAGCATGTTGAAACTGAATACAATGTCCCAAATCCAAGGGCAAAGTCCTAAAAATCCAATGTCAGACAAAGCAAGCTGCTCAGGGGCACTTGATGTTAGAGCCCTTCAATTTGAGGAGGATACTGCCAAGAATGGGGAAAAGCAGGAAGAAATGGTAACGTTTTTGAACTTTGAATTCTCTGTTTCTCTGTTTATATTTACCGTCGTGTTAAAGTTATACCACGACGCTCTTGTATTAAACCGCCTTCTGTTAACGTTTACCACGACGGTGTATTTATTTGTTTTTAATTTTTGTACAATGTCATTTATATATTTCTTTATTTCTTAAAACAGAAATCCGGGGAAGTAGAAAAGACAGTAGAAGGAAAGATACTTGAGATAGTTGAACAGGTAAATTCTCATAACTTAGCCTTTTTCATTTTTTTTTTCAATTCTCATTACCGTCGTAATTCTTTATTTAACGTCGTTTAATGAATTTTACACGTCTGTAATTATTACATACCGTCGTCTGTTGTTGAGTACCACGACGGTTTAATTTAATTTTTTACTTTTTGTACAATGTCATATATATTTCTTTATTACTTAAAACAGAAATCTGGCGATGTAGAAAAGATAGTAGAAAATATAGAGGAAAAGAAAGATGAAATGGTAAATTCTCATGACTTTGCCTTTTTAATTTGTTTTTCAATTTTCGGACGTCTATATTTTCTTTAAAACCGTCGTTTGTTTTAAATTTCCACGGCAATTTTTATTTAATTGAATGTTTAAATTGTTGTACAAGTTTACATAACGTCGTAGTAAATGAAACACCACGACGTTTATTATTTACCGTCGTCTAATTAAATATAGACGTCTGTAATTATTTAATACCGTCGTTTGTTTTTCAGTACCACGACGGTTTAATTTAATTTTACTTTTTCATTTTTTTTTTACTTTTTGTACAATGTCTTATATATATTTCTTTATTTCTTATAACAGAAATCTGGGGATGTAGAAAAGATTGAAGAAAAGAAAGATGAAAAGGTAAATTCTCATAACTTTGCCTTTTTCATTTGTTTTATTTTCTTTAAACCGTCGTTTGTTTAAAATTTCCACGCCATTTTTTATTTAGTTGAATGTTTAAATTGTTGTACAATCTTTCTTATATATATATATATCTCTTTATTTATTATAACAGCAATCCAGTGTTGGAGAAGAGAAAATTGAAAAGGTAAATTCATTAATTATGAATTTTGCATTTGAATTAGACGTCGGTTTTATTTAAACGACGTAATAAAGTATTCATTACGACGGTATTTTTTTGTACCGTCGTGTAACTCATTTTAAGACGACGTTTGTTATTTAAAACGTCGTTGTTATTTATTTACCACGTCACTTTATGTTGCTTTATTTGTTCAAACAGAGTACTAAAGTACCAGATTATTCAAAGCTGGAGTTGCCATCTTCTTTACAATCCCTTTGTAGTTATGTTGAATCGACACTAAAGCCTCAGGAGAAGGCTATGTCCTTTACTATTGAGAAGGAGGTGTTTGGCATAGATCGTAACACCTTCGTCTTGCATGAAGATATTACCCAATTTGCTGGTATGGAAGAAATTGGGGCTACTGTCGTTGCAGTATATATGAGGTTTGTCCTTATCAAATATTCATTTGACACTCTCCTTTATGTTTAAAAAAAAAAACACTCATGGTTTCAATTCATATATTTAGGTGCCTATTTGATCATCTGAAAGCTGCAAATATGGTGAATATGGTTGGCTTTATCGACCCTGCTGCAGTTAGTGCCGACGCTGGTTCATTAACTGACAGATCACGTCTCGTAGCCAATCGACTTCAAAAAATAGATGGTGAACAGATTTTCCTGATGCCTTACAATCCAAGGTTAGTCTCCAAACAAAAAACAGGATTTTGTTTGTATGATGCTCTGCATATAAAACTATTTAACCTTTATATTTATTTTGTGCAGCCGTCATTGGGTCTTGATCATTGTGAGAGCAAAGAAGGAGACCGTCTATTTTCTGGATCCACTGCCTGGAAATCGTGTTGTGGATGAGGACGAGAAAAACATAGTGAACTCTGCTCTAAAAATGTATAATACACACATAGGCAGAGTAGGCCGTAAAACACCTCTTTGGAAAACTCTGCCCGGCACTCCAAAGCAACCAAGCAGTGTAGAATGTGGGTATTATGTCATGCGCTTTATGAGAGACATCATAAAGGATACTTCCCTGGATTTTGAGAAGACGGTAAGAAGAAAATTTTCAGATTTATTTTTTATGTTGGTTTTTATATTATCAACGACGGTAAATTAAAAATACCGTCGTTGAATATATATCCTACGTCGGTAAATGAATAATAGCGTCGTCTGTGAGATTAATCTTTGTTTATGGACTGCAGTTTGCCAAAGGAAAGAATCAAGCGCCATACCCCCAAGCTGCCATTGACGAAGTTAGGAAAGAATGGGCAGAGTTTGTGTGTGTTCATATGGAGTAGAGGAATTTTAGCATACTTAAACATTTTTATAAAATGTACAAATTTTGTTAGAATTAGACAAGTTTTTGTACAAAATTGGTTAGAATTAGCAAGTTTTTGTTGACGTCAACGTCCCTGTAAATTTGTTGAGGTTTTCATGTTGTGAAAAAACCGTAGTTTCTTCAAAAAGACATTGCAGACACATAACAACGTCACATTTTTTTAAAAAGCGACGTAAAAGGTTGTTCAAACGACGCTCTTGGTTCTATAGACGACGTTGTTTTCTTGATATTAGACGGCGAGAAGTAAGAGTTTTGGTCGTGGAAAATGGTTTGTACGTCGTTTTATGTGTAAAAATGGCCATGGTTTATAATTTAAACGACGTTTTGTTTTAAAATTAAGTCGTTTATAATAATTTAAAACGTCGTTAATTTATTAACGCCGACGTGGTTTGTGGGTTTTATTAATAATATTTTATTCCATTTAACTCAAATATTCATAATAAATTTAAAATAAATCCAAAAAATGCAACGTCAACTCCTATGAAGTCATTGTGATATTTTCTTCCCCCTTAAGCTTTAAAAAATTAAGTTTGAGTTATACAAATTTAAAATTACCACCAAAAAGAAAAATGTTTTCATGAGTCACAACATCACTTATACTTTAATGGTTTAGGGTTTAGGGTTTAGGGGGATAAAGGTTTATTTTTGGGGTTTAGGGTTTATGGTTAATATATATTAGGCCCTAAAACCATAAATCCTTTTCTATAATTATTTAAACATATATATATAATTTAGGGTTTATATTTTATGGTTTAGGGTTTAGGGTTTAGGGTTTAGGGTATAGATGTCATATTTAACGACGGTTTTATTGTTTTCCGTCGATGATTTACGAAGAGCGCATTTCTAAACCGTGGTTTCTTTAAAATGACGTTGTACACACATAACAACGTCATATTTTTTTAAAACGCGACGTAAATTGTTGTTAAAACGACGCTATTGGTTATATAGACGACGTTGTTTGATTGACATTAGACGGCGAGATGTTAAGAGTTTAGGTCGTGGAAAATGGTTTGTACGTCGTTTTCTTTGTAAAAATGGCCATGGTTTGAACTGTAAACGACGTTTGTTGTTAAAATTAAGTCGTTTATATTAGTTAAAACGTCGTTAATTTATTAACGACGACGTGGTTCGTGGGTTTTATTAATAATATTTTATTCTATTTAATTCGAAATATTCATAATAAATTTAAAATAAATCCAAAAAATGCAACGTCAACTCCTATGAAGTCATTGCAATATTTTCTTCCCCCTTAAGCTTTAAAAAATTAAGTTTGAGTTATACAAATTTAAAATTACCACCAAAAATTAAAATGTTATCATGAGTCACAACTCACTTATACTTTAATGGTTTAGGGTTTATATAAATTTAGAAAAGGGATTAGGGTTTAGGGTTTTATGGACGAGATATTTTAGGCCATAAAACCCTAATCCCTTTTGAAAAATTATTTGTAAAAACAATATATATAATTTAGGTTTTATTTATTAGGGTTTAGGGCATATTTCTTTAGGTTGAACTTTTAACGACGGTAGTTTGGTTTTGCGTCGTAAGTATATTTACAACGACGTTATTTTTAAAATAAGCGTCATGTTTAGGTTGAACCTTTAACGACGATTATGTTTTTGTTTCCGTCGATGTTTTTTAAAAAGCGCGCTTTCTAAAAAATTTCAGCTCGACCTAAAATTTTCAGAGTTCGCTCTAACTCTTATACAAGTTGACCATAGTCTGTGTCCTAAAACATTTCGCTCCGCTGTCTCACTTCAACTCTAATTCAAAGTTGGTCTCTCCGTCGAATCCAAGTTGGCCAAGTTTGCAACTCCGTCGAATCCAAGTTGGCCATAAGCTGTGAGCTCTGCCTACCTGTAAGTGCAAACCCTAATCTCATGCTTGTAAATTCATTGAATGATATTCAGTTCTGTGGTAAAGGGGTTTTGAGATTTTTTAATGTTGTCGACGGTATGGGTTAATGGATTTAATGTTTAATGTTTTCATGAATCGGGTTTAGGGTTTAATCTTGTCGGATCTTTTAATACTCTCTGTTATTATGAATCGGGAATGGATTTAATGTTTTCATGCTTAGTATATGTTGGTTTCGTGCTTAGTATTAATGTATATGTTGTGTTCTTAATACCCTACATAAAAATTAATGTATATGTTGTGTTCTGAATATATTCTGGGTTCTTGAAAATAAACTGGGATTTCGAAATCTTTTTTATGCATACGACGACGGTTTTTTTAACAAACCGTCATCTATAAAAATATACCACGACGCTTGTTTTAACTACCGTCGTGGTTCAAGTTCGCTGGCGTCTGTTTCTTGCTA